>JABUQX010140927.1:0-10000 GCA_015478945.1 Trachelipus rathkii
GAAAGATTTTAATCTTATTCAATTATCTGTGATCTCTTCCTCCTTGCTCTCCTCTTGCATTCTGAGTAGGGTCATATTCCCTTTAATAAAGATAAATTTTTCAAAATTGATGGATGCCGTGGCTGCCCTTCTTTTGGTCTTAATGTCAGATGACTAAACAACCTCCGCTGCCGAGCTGGGCAGAAGGGTGAATATAATGAGCAAATAAGTCCACTCAGACCTCCTGTATTCACACGGAAACAGGTTCCTAGTGAGGGGTACCAGGTGAACACTGCAGCCCAGCTTTCCAAGATTTGTCCCAACTTCTCCTCCAGAAGTGTCTATATGGACCCTTCAGTTCCTGAAATATTTAGAAATGGTATCAAGAACCCAAATCTTTCTTAAGTTTCATTTGAATTATGTTTGTTTATTGTGAATATGTATGTAATATATAAATTATATATATATATATATATATATATATATACATATATATATATATATAGAGTAAGATATTATAGAGATAGAGAGATATATATAGGATATATATATATATATATATATATAATACAAGAGATGCTTAAAGTTTGTTCCAAATTATAAAAATAGCTCATCATAAATGGGTCACTTTCAGACTCAGTCCCATTACCTTCAGTGCCTTAATGTGGAGGAGTAAGATTTGATGCAATATTACACTTTATTTTCTTCAGTATCCTGCAGCTTGGTACTTCCCCTCATTTAACCTACGTACCACTCTGAGTTTGAAGTGAAGATGCAGGGCTGTTGCCATAAGCAAATCAAAATCATCAAAAAGACTGCTGAACCTCGGTTCAAAGCCCTTTCTTCCCCTTTGTTTGCCTTTGGTGCAAGCAGTTGACTAAGTTTTTGGCATATTTAAATTTTTCCACCTCTCGTGCTTTCCCGATCTTGTCCTTGAGGAGTAAGAAATTAGGCAATAGAACTCCTGCACGCATCTTCTTCCTGCAACATATCAAGCCCAACAGCAATAGGCGCCATTATTTCGATGTACCCGCAATTACCCTCCTTATCACTCTTTATTAAGTACTGAAGACAAGGTTTTTGCCCATGCAATGTTGTTGATATGTGTCATGCGACCATCAAGGTTCTTAAGCAGATCCTTTTATAGAATCGTATATGGAGTTCCAGCGAGTAACACATTTGGTGTTTTAAGCTTTGTTCTCAACTCCTTCTTAATTCTAACAGCAGCTGTAGTTTTCCTCTGTTTTAAAATTCCACAATTCCTGGGCTTTGGTAAGTGTCTTATTAAATCGATCCTTGACACTAGAGGACCAGCGGGGAACATTTGAAACATCCTTAGTAGACAAGATGTTTAATGTGTAGGAAATGCAACGGCGATGTTTAATTAGGGCTAAGTGCATCATGTTCTTCAAGCAGATTTTCTAGCAGAGGTTTTGTCTGCAAAACCTCTGTGTCACTAGAGTGCTCGAAAACCGCAAACTTATCCACTATCCTGCAATCGGTGCCTCGTGATTTTTTCACTCGTGGTTTCTGCATGAATATCCACGCCGAAAGGCTGCACAGAAATTAGCACGGATCTGTTGTAATGCAGACAACCTGAATAGGGATTTTTTTAATTTAGTTGTTTTATTAATTTGGAGTTATAATTTTTTCAGCATTACGTTATTATTTCATATTGATTTTTACTGACCTTATGTTCAATGCCAAATTGTTGATGAATATCCGTAATATTGTTGGCTAGAACTGTGCTGGTCTTCTGAGAAACGGATAACTCTCTACAGACAAAGAGAGCCTTCTCTCTCTCTCTCTCTCTCTCTCTCTCTCTCTCTCTCTCTCTTCAAAGTATTCAAATTAATCCAGTGAACCGTCATCCCCAGAAAACTCCTGTTTGTTGTTCCCAGTCTAGCTGTCTGCGGTTGTGGCTACATAACTGACCTTACTGATAATGTTGGTTAAATCAGCCTTCCTTATTAGCATATGACATCATGATCCCCCATCACTTTTCTTCTCTGGAGGGGAGGTGGAAATCAAAGTTCAGGTAGGACAGAATTTGACAAAGAACTCAGACTCCACAATGTGAATAGGCCCAATGTCATGTAGCAGAAATCTAGAAGCAAAAATATTTGATGAGAAATGATATTAATGACAAATGAAACTTGTATTTCAAATTGAAAATTTTTGTATGGACTGTATTCTGTTAGCTTTTTAACCTGTTAAGTTGTGGCACAACTTATAGTTAACCTATACTTAAAATAAAACACTTACTTAAAGCAACTCAAGAGTTCTCTTCTATTTAAATATTTTTGACATAGACTGAGAATGATGGTCTGATGTTTTTGCTGGGTGTCTCTGTCTGTTGAGCAGCCTGGGTCCGCTTTGACCCTCCTTCAATTGCAGTACACTGCTCCTTGTGCAAAGAAGGATGTTTCTAAAGAAAGTTACAAAGCTAAAATCCTTGTTCATGTAAATAAAATATGTGAAATATTTAATGGTTGAATTTTAAAATGAAAAAAGAAATAAAATTCAAATAAAAAGTATCGGTATAACTTACTTACGATCAAGCTATGTGTTGATTTAATGTCAAAGCTGAAGGTTTTTTTTACATTGAGAGCAATCAATCTTTCCCTTGTCATCACCTATTGCCCTCAATATGCTCCTTCTTGCTCTTGACAGACCCAAGTACTTGATAAGATGGGGCCATAGGTGTTCCAAGTCATCTTGGCTGCATTTTTCATGGGAAGTACTAGCATCAGCAGTGCTCAATAATTTAAAGAGTTACGCTTCTACGACGTTCACCGTTTGCAATTCTTTTTCCCTTTAAGTACTTATTCAAATCTGTTTTATCCCAATTTAAACTCAAAGGCACCAAAAAGGTTTAATCGCTAATCACGCAACCAATAAACTTAGTAATTACAGTATTAATAATAATAATAATAATAATAATAATAATAATAATAATAATAATAATAATAATAATAATAATAATAAAAAATAATAATAATAATAATAATAATAAAATAATAAATTACATACATTATTATTTTACACATTATTAATATTATTATTATTATTATTATTATTATTTATTATTATTACATTTTATTATTTTTATTTTTTTCTTATTATTTTTATTATTATTATTATTATTTTTATTATTATTATATATATATATATATATATATATATATATATATATATATATATATATATATATATATATATATATATATATATATATATATATATATATATATATATATTTTTTTTTTTTTTTTTTGGTGTTTCCGCTTTGGTTGAATTTTATTTGTGTTGAGAAAAGTTATTTTTTTATTTTATTGCATACTAAATTTTTATAGATATTGTTAAACTAAAAGAAAATATTCAAAATTATTTTTAAACTCATTATTTGGTGAAGCAACTTTTTTATAGTTGAATTGACCAATTTGTTAGAATTTAAATACTTACTAGTAAAACTTTTTTACTATTTTTAATATTAGCTTCTGAATCGATTTTAGCTGTCTACTATAGAAATAATAAGCTTATTTACATTGCTGAATAATTTATTCGTTGAGCGAGGTAAGTTTTTTCTAAAATTTTAATAGAAAGTTGTTAATAATTACCTGTGAAATTTGTTGAAAACGAGTGACTACAAGAGGCTGGGAACCCTCCTAGTCATTTAGTTTTCTTCCCAAGAACAGGTGCAGTGAAGGAATACAAAGGAGACATTATAAACAAAACAGATACTAAAACAGACTCAGTAAATTTGAAAGTGGAAAATAGGAGACAAATTTTTAAAATTGCTTGTTTGAATGTTAGAGGGGTAAATGCTGAGGGTAAGAGAGAAGAGGTTGGGCTGGTTTGCAAGGAAAGGGGAATAGATATTTGTGTTTTAAGTGAAACAAAGCTAAAAGGCAAAAGAGAGGAATGGTTTGGAAGCTACAGGGGACTAGTTTCAGGGGTGAGTGAGAGGGTCAGAGCTAGAGAAGGTGTAGCGATAATTATGAAAGAAGAATTATGGGAATATGTGAAAGAAAGTAAATTTATTAGTTCAAAAGTAATGTGGGTAAATGAAATTGAGAAATGAAAGCTGGATATTTGTAAGTGCATATGCCCCAGTAAATGATAGTGCTGAGGAAGTAAGGGAGGTGTTTTGGGATGAACTAAACGATTGTTTGGGTAGTTTCAATAGGAATGATAAAGTATGCTTGTTAGGTGATTTAAACGCAAGGGTGGGTGAAGTACAAGTACGAGGAGTAAAAGCCAAAAACAAAAATGGGGAAAATTGTTAGAATTATGCGCTGCTAAAGAGATGATAATAGGAAATACATGGTTTGATAAGAGAAACATACATAAATATACATGGGTTAGTGGAGTGACAGGTATTTGTGTTCTGCTTGATTATGTATGTGTAAGTCAAATGGAGAAAGACAGGTTGTTGGATGTGAACGTCTTAAGGGGTGCAGCAGGGGGTATATCTGATCACTATTTAGTAGAAGCAAAGATAAAGGTGAAAGGAGGATGGAAGAAAAGATTGGAATTTAACACAGGTGTAGAAGTTACAAGAGTTGAGAATTTAGAAAATGAAGAATATTCAACAGAATACGAAAGAATTTTAGCAGAAAATGGGGAATAGTGAAAGAAAGAGAGAAAGAAGGAGTTCAAGAGGAATGGAATGCTTTTAAGGAAACAATACTGATGACTGCAAGGGAAGTTTGTGGTGTGAAAAAGATTGGCCGAAGGAGTAAAAGAAAAGGTAGCGAATGGTGGAGTGAAGAATTAGATGTTATTATTAAAAGGAAAAAAGAAGTTTTTGCTAAACATTTAGCTATTAATAGTCAAGCTACATGGGAGGAATACAAGAGAGTGCGAAATGAAGTTAAAATAGCGAAAGCTGCAAAGAGAAGGGCAGACGAACTGTGGAGTGGAAAGATTGTTGCTAACTATCAGGAGAAGAGTAAATTTTTTTGGAAGGAGATTAACAAGATTCGGAATAAGAGAGAAGACGTCATAACTGGAGTAAAGGCTTTGGATGGGAATGTAGTTCAGGATGATAGAGAAGTGGAGAAGAGATGGAAAGAACATTTTAACTACTAAATGCTTGAAGAGTAGATGAGGAGGAAGAAAGAAGACAAATTATCACGATGGAAGAGTTTAGAAATGTAAATGTAGGAATACAATGGATGAAATAGTGAATGCTTTGAAGAAGTCAAAAGGAGGAAAATCTTCTGGGTTGATGATGTACAAGTAGATTTAAAATGTTGAAAAGGGAGGTAACATTGTTGTGAAGTGGCTGATGAGATTATTCAATGTTTGCTGGGAACAGTGCGAGGTACCACAAGATTGGCAAGATTCTGTCTTGTACCAATTTATAAGGGTAAGGGACAAAAAGAGTGTTCTAATTATGAATAAGCTTATTGAGTGTTGTAGGCAAAATATATGGACGAATATGGAAAAAGTTAAAAGTATTACAGATAAACAGATTGGAGAGGAAAACAATGCTTTAGATGAAGGAGGATGTGGATCAGTATTTACCTTGAGAATGCTGGCAGAGAAATTTTTAGAAAAGAAGAAAGACGTTTCTGCATGCTTTGATTTGAAAAGAAGGATAGAGTGCAAAGAGGGAAGTTGTGGGAGAGATGAAAGTTATGGAATAAATGGTTTGCCATTAAAGGCGATTAAAGCATTTACAAGAACAGTTGAGGGTGTGTTAGGATTAACAGGAAGGAAGGGGGGTGGTTTAAAATAGGAGTGGGTCTGAGACAAGGTTGTGTTATGTCTCCATGGTTGTGTTATGTCTCCATGGTTGTTTAATATCTTTATAGATAGTGTAGTTAAGGATATGGATAGATTTGGGAAAGAGCTGATATGAATCTGAATGAAAGTAATTGGGAGATAAGCGTCTTACTTTTTTGCCGACGATTCTGTGTTGATTGCCGATACAAAGGAAAAACTGCGCGACTTGGTGCTTGAGTTTGAACGAGTGTGCCAAGGAAAAGGATTAAAAATTAATTCGGCTAAAAGTAAAGTGATGAAAATCAGTTCAAAACCAAAAGGAGACGATTCTCAATCTGGGTTGGATATCATAAAGGTGAATGGGGAAAGCCTAGCAGAGACAACAGTTTTTAGATACTTAGGAACGGATATTGGGGCTTTCGGAGGCATGAAAGAAGAGATTGACCATAGGGTTGCTGAGGGTGAAAGAGTATTAAGCAGCCTTAGAGAATTATGGAAAAATGGAAATTTAACAAGGAAGGTAAAATGAAATTGTTCGAGTGTATATTTGTTCCAACTGTTCTGTATGGATGTGAGACGTGGGCATTAAACACTAAGATGAAAAAAAGTTGAGGTTTTAGAAATGAAAGGTTTACGAGATATTTGTGGAATAAAGAGAGTAGATAGAATTAGAAATGTAAGGATAAGGGATATGTGCCATTAGGAAAAATGTCTGATGGAAAGAGCAAATCAAGGAGTACTAAGATGGTATGGTCACGTGCTTAGAATGAATGATAATAGATTGACTAAGAAGGTTTTTAAATCCGAAGTGGTAGGCATTAGGAGAAGGGGCAAACCCAAATGGAGGTGGGTTGATGGAGTAAAGGAGCTATTAATAGCTAAGGGGATTAGTATGGATGAGGGAAATAGATTAACGCGAGACAGGATCAAATGGAGAAGAATAGTTCATGGAAAGTTCCGTCAAGGGTTGCAATTAAATGAACAACCTGGAACATAGCAAATAATCCAACAGCATTCCCGATCTGCAACTGACACCACCCTGCAGTTATGTGGGAGACGGTGATGAGCATAATAATAATATATATATATATATATATATATATATATATATATATATATATATATATATATATATATATATATATATATATATATATATATATATATATATATATATATATATATATATAAATATATATATATATATATATATATATATATATATATATATATATATATATATATATATATATATATATATATATATATATATATATATATATATATAAAGAATTTTAATCGGCATTCTCATTTATATATATATATAAGCGCAAATTATTTAGATAGAGCGCAAACGCAAATTATTTAGATAGAGCGCAAATTTGCGCTTTTGCGCTCTTAAAAAAGTTGATGAGCGCAAATGCAAAAGCGCACATTTTTTGAAATTTCAAACGCAAAAGCGCACATGTTTTACCTAAAGCGCAAATTGCGCTTTGCGCTTTCATTTGCGCTTATGCCCCCTATATATATATATATACTCATATATATATATATATATATATATATATATATATATATATATATATATATATATATATATATATATATATATATATATATATATAACCCACAGATTCGGTTCGCTTTCTCGTGGCGTGGGCCGCAGCGGAACCAGAGAAACCCGATCGCCGATGTGGCTCCAAAGAGCAGAAACTATACCCTATCCGGATGAACAATCGGATGTCAAGAACAGAAACTTGCTCTTCTCGGGCGGGAGAAAAACTGGTCTTCTCCTCCCCGGACCTGAAAGGAACATCCTCCTCATCATCTCACTCAATCAACTTTAACCTTAGCAATAAACATATTTGTATTTGTATATATCAACTGTAAAAATATTCATGGGACTCAACTTGAACCAATATAAAGACCCAATCTGTTATATAATTTATATAATTTATGAAAACATTTATGTCCTGTAAGTGTAAATTGCTCTGTGCTTTTATTTGTTATTATTTTTGTTTTTCTGCTATGTTTGTATTGTGTGTTTTGTGTTTTAAACCTCATATCCCCAGCAATAAAAATCACCCGCAGGCCAAAACAACCAAGACCAACCTCCTCACACCTTTAGCTCCCTATACCTAGACAACAATAATTTCCTAACCAACATCACCACCACTATAGCTTAAACAATCTGGTGATATTCACCCAAACAGTGGCCCACAAATATTTATCTGCCCCATCTGTAATAAACACATCACAAGAAACCAACCATCTGTAGAGTGTTCAAACTAAAAAAATGGATCCGCAAAAACAAAAGTTTCCCCTTCACGATCTTATCTCAGGGAGACCACTCT
The DNA here is from genome assembly GCA_015478945.1 of Trachelipus rathkii. NCBI lineage: Eukaryota > Metazoa > Arthropoda > Malacostraca > Isopoda > Trachelipodidae > Trachelipus > Trachelipus rathkii. The sequence goes on from JABUQX010140927.1 coordinate 8,067, forward strand.
TGGTCCTGCTTCATATGCACCCCTCCAACTACCACCCCACCCCCTAACAATCTTAGCTCTAACAACTCTACAATAAAAATCCTCCAAATTAACATAAACGGTTTAAACAACAAACATTCCAAAATTTCAGCCTTTCTCTTCAAGCATAACATCGACATAGCCCTAATACAGGAAGCCCACATACCACAAAACACCCCAAAAACACCTTTTTATGGATATGACTCAATTTACTCAAGACACACAACCAGAGAACCATACACTATTAACACTAATCAAAAACAACTTATCCTACCACAACTGAAACTATCAACCTACTAAATGACCCAATCCTTAATATCCAATCATTTACTATCCTCTTCAACATCTCTCACAACATAAACATTTACATTCCCCATCCCACATCTCATTACTGCCCAAACAATTACAAACCTAACTTAAACCCTATCAATACAATAAACAACTTAATAATAGGAGGCGACTTCAATGCCCACCATACTGCCTGGTACAAAGAATATCCTTCTGACAACCGAGGAATTCACATTCTCAATGAACTTGATTCACTAAACATTTTAAACTACAAAAATCTTCCTACTCGAATCCCTCCCCAAACAAACCAAACCAAGACATCCTGACATTACTTTCTCCTCTCCATCTATCTTTACCAACATTACATAGAATACAGTGACTGATCTCCCATACCATAAGACCATGTCCAAATAATAATCACTTATCACACAACAAAAAAACTCAAACCCAAAATAACCCAAAAAAGGCAAACTGTGAGAATTTCACCCAACACATCGAATCCAACTTACCTCCACCAGCAAACAACAACTCCCACTCTCTACACAAAGCCATAGATAACATCACCAAAGTAATCCAAAAAGCCTCCAACCTCTACATACCAAAAGGCCACAGAAAACATTACAACCCTTCACTAACACATGAAATCTGCATCTTAATAAAACAAAGAAACATCATTCGACAACAACAAACATATACCCCAGATCTGACCGCACAAATAAACTCCTTAAATACTCAGATTTCCAATCTCATCTCCACTCATAAAACAGAAAAATTTAAGAAATACTTAATGGAAAACATGGGCAGACCTGAAGAGAAAAGAACATGGCAAATAATAAAACGCCTCCACAAATCACAACAACACCCCACCCACAAATGAAACTTTAAGAGGACACAACTCTCTCCCCTTCCCTAAACAGCACTGCAATATCTTCGCACAACACTATTCCAACATATCCAATAAACCCACACACGCAAATAATAGAAGAATAATACGCAAACTCAAAACAACGCAACTAGTGTAACTCCCCATTTTCTACCCTAAAAAATTCCCCTGCTACTGGCCCAGACAACATCTCTAATCTACACATAAAACACTTTGGACCTAATGCTATATCATTTATCACAGATATATTCAATAAGTCCTGGTCTCTCAACTATATCTCTCCACACTGGAAAAAAGCAATCCTCATATCTAAATTAAAACCTAGAAAAGACCCCAACCTTCTTAATACCGACCCATATCCCTCCCCACCTCCTTATGCAAAAAATCGTGTGCCCATCATATCCAGGTGTACGTCTATGGATAGTATTTTGGTTTCTTCGTGCAATTGTTGTTGTGGTGTTTATGTACATCTTGTTATGATTCGTAGTGCTTTGTTTTGTGTTGTTTGGAGTCTCTTTGTTATTTTTAGTTAGTAGTGGGTGACAAGTTGGGGAGGCATATTTAGAGTTGGACGTATGCATTGTTTGTATATAGTGGTGGATGTCAGTTTGTTGTTTGTGGAGTATGTGCCAGCGAAAGTTCTTAATATGTTCAGTTTCCTGTTTGCTCATGAAATTATGTTGTCTGTGTGTTCTGTAAATGTGAGATGAGTGTCGAGTGTTACTCTGAGGATTTTGTGAGTTTT
>JABUQX010140927.1:15000-17783 GCA_015478945.1 Trachelipus rathkii
AAAATTCGGGGAGGAACACCATCCGGGCCACCCGCCTTCCCAACTTTCATAGATTTCAGGAGTCCTGCACCTGATCAAATGTAATCGCAGGCAATGTCATAGGACACTAGGAGAAGGAGGAGGAGGAATGCCAGAATCGTCCAGGGTTGGGGTTGAAGAGAAATAGGAGACCAAGAGATTGGCCTTGAGTTGGAGATGCAAGCAAGAACCATCAGACCAGGCAAGAGGAAGAACAATTACAGAAGTTGTTAGAGATGTTTTTGGCAAGAGGCCAGAAAGATTTTCAGTGGGAGAACCTGGGGAGGATGGCTGCTTTCTGGGCTTGATGAAGAAGTCCGCTTTGCTCATCAGAAGAGTATCCTGCAGCGTTTTCTATCTATGAATGAAAATTGGCAGGGAGTGATAGGAGAACGAGAATTTTCACACTCCCGATACGCACTGTCTTTGGCCTGAATGGCCAGAGAACAAGCATGATCGAACCATGGATTATGAGAAAGATTTAGTCGAAGAAGGAATGAACCTACTCATTACATCAACGATTACAGTCCCACCTTATCGGCAAAAACCGAAGCGTCACCAGAGTCAAAGCAGTCATTCCAATTATAGTTAGCGTAGAGGAAACGCAATGCCACAATCGGCTGATCTAAAGTGCCAGAAAAAGCGCGTATGGCAGGATGGAGCTATTGGAAAGTATTAAAATTAAGATATAAGTTTGTGGTCAGATTTATCAATAGGAGCAAAGGTGGTATTTTATGAGAGAAGGACTAGTGGTGAAACATAGGTCAGGTGTGTTCAAAAATTGGTTGGGACGATCCGGAATGTTTGTGGGTTCTTTTAATTAGTTCCTCCAGATCATTTAGAATGCTGAGAATGATCAAGCCTCCTCTCCACCCCTAAAAATCTGTGTGAGAGGGACCCCAACCATTCAGTGTTGTACAGTGAAATCCCCTAAATAGAGGACCTCCAGTATTTGGATGAGAAGATATAACAGTCTTGTGAGAAATAGTTAGAAGGTAATTAAAAAAAAGGCATGAAAATCTGTTTCATTAGGAGAACGGTAGCAGAAACACAAGATAATTGCTTAGTAGAAGGAAGAAATATTTCAGGCCACAGAGCATCGAAGTTAGGAGATTCAAGATTCTGAGACGTTAGTTGCAGGAGTGTTTATATTTACATGGGATACCTCACCCTTTAGACGGAAATTTCATAAAATAAGTTATAGTTGGACATATTAAACGAGTTAGAGGATGAATTCCAAGCCATCTGGGTAAGAGAGATGGTGATGGAGTTAGAGTTAGAGTTAGAGAGGTGGTATTCCACTGATGCAGAGTTAGATAGCAAGCCACGGATGTTAGTAAAGTCGATAGGAAGCCCGCGCCTGTGCAAATCTGCCATCTTACATGCACATACAGCCACCACAAAACAAACAACAGACAAAAAAAGAAAAAACAAACAAACGTAAAATAGGTTAAAAATATTCACACACTAAAACCTAAATTTAAAACTGTAAATGTTAAAAATCTAAAATCGTATTTACAATAAATATGTAAAATATGAAAAATCTTAAAATTAAGAACATAAACACTCTTACACCCCTACAAATTCACGAATAATAATAAAAAAAGTAAATAAAATAACCTAAATTTAAAAGTTCAAGTGGTAAAATAAAAAAAAAATCAAATTTTAAACACTGAGAAGACGAAATTCAACAGTATTAACTTTTTAATATAAACCTACGAGTATAGACAGTTAAAAAAAAAAGAGAAAAGAAAAAGTTAAAACTAGGACTTATCTTTTAAAACCTCGTACGTAGAACTTTACTAAAAACGGATAAAAATGGTTTCCAGTAGGATTGATTACAATAAAGATTCTAAATAAAAAATAAAAGTCTGAAAAACACACACACTTTCCATAGCACAACAGTAGACATGATGAATAAAAAGATATAATTATTTCCCTGAGAGCACATTCAATCACGTCTTCACACCACGAAACCTATATACAAAAGATCACAGGTGTGATAGAAAGGGGGTAAGGTACCTGAGACCCATGAAAGTAACTCAGTTACTTTCATGAAAGTACGAGGCGTAGACCACTAACTCATGTTCGTGGCGTAGCCACGTACATGGTGGCTACTTTCATGTAAGTAGCTCAGATACTTTCATGTACAGTAGGCTGCATATATTTTTGAACTAAGAGGGGAGGTGAAAGTACATACAGGCATGGTTAGAGCTAAACACACTCACACAGAAGCCAGCTCGGTGTTTACGGCGTCACCACAAGCATAAGATGGATAGAACAAAGGGGGTAGGGGAGAAACAAAGGGGTAAGGGTAGAAAAACGATCATCAATGCAGAACACATGGTTGAAGGCATAAACACACTCACGTATATGGCGAATGTACATTAATAAGGGGCCCCCTGGGGGGCAACCACCTGGACAAAACCAGACATAAGAAAAGTACCCAGGAACATGGCTCACCGGATAGGTGCTGGAAAGAACCTCCGCAGGAAAGGGGCTGGCCTTGTTATAACCTCGTTCCAGCATTCCTTTACTTCTGTGATTATAACTATCTCAATTGTTAATGATTTGTCACATCTGGAGTTTCATCCACGATTAAAGAGAAGTACTTGTTTTCTTGAGGCACTTTCAATTATGTTGTTTTTATTTGACTGGCTAAATTTTCAAGCATCTCGTTTACATCGTAATGAACATAGTTAAAGTACTTTTCTCGCTCTAAAACATCTTTAAAAGCAAGTGGCTCTGATGATGCAATTTCAACA
>JABUQX010140928.1:0-10000 GCA_015478945.1 Trachelipus rathkii
ATCATTATCATTATCATTATCATTATCATTATTATTATTATTATTATTATTATTATTATTATTATTATTATTATTATTTTTATTATTTTTATTATTATTTTTATTATTATTATTATTATTATTATTATTATTATTTTTATTATTATTATTTTTATTATTATTATTTTTATTATTATTATTTTTATTATTATTATTTTTATTTTATTATTATTATTATTATTATTATTATTATTATTATTATTATTATTATTTTATTATTATTATTATTATTTGTTAGCATTTTATTATTATTTTTTTTTATTATTATTTTTATTATTATTATTATTATTATTATTATTATTATTATTATTATTATTATTATTATTATTATTATTATTATTATTATTATTATTATTATTATTATTATTATTATTATTATTATTATTTTTATTATTTTTATTTGTTTGTTTATTTTTTTTTTTATTTTTTTATTTTACATATACTTACATTTGTTTCTTTACTTCACTCATATTCATATTTCCATATTTATATTTGCGTTTAAATCAGTTGTTTAAATATACATCTCCTATTACTGTTATACATATTATTATTATTATTATTAATATTATTATTATTATTGTTATTAGTGTTATATATATATATATATAAATATATATATATTATTATTATTAGTATGATATTATTATATATATGTATGTATGTGTGTATGTATGTATATGTGTATGTATGTGTGTGTATGTATATGTATATATGTATGTATGTATGTATATATGTAAGTGTATGTGTGTATATTTATATATAGGTATGTTTATATATATGTATGTTTATATGTGTGTATATATGTGTATATATATGTATATGTATGTATGTGTGTATATGTATGTATGTATGTGTGTATGTATATATATGTATATGTATGTATATGTGTATGTATGTGTATGTATATGTGTATGTATATGTATGTATGTATGTATGTATATGTGTATATGTGATTATGTGTGTATATATGTATATATGTATGTATATATGTATATGTATGTATGTGTGTATATGTATGTGTATGTATGTATATGTATGTATGTATGTGTATGTATGTGTATATGTGTGTATATATGTATGTATATGTATATGTGTATGTGTATGTGTGTATATGTATGTATGTATGTGTATGTATATGTATTTTTTTTATATTTGTTTGTTTTTGTTTGTTTATATTTGTTTATATTTATGTTTATATTTGTGTATATTATGTTAATATTTGTTTATATTTATACTCATATTTATATTTATGTCTACATTTATATTTACTAATAATTTCCCATTATTCATTTATTTTGTAACAGTGTAATATATTTATTATCTCTCATACCCCGCCAACCAATATTTTTTTTTTTGCTTCGTAGGTTACTTCCTGATTTCCATTTTTGCTTTTCATTTACTTTTATTTTTTATCTGGCGTCTGAAGAAGACACGAGGGAGTGTCGAAACGTTACGCCTTTCCCCCCCCCCCTCTCTTTTAATATCTCACAATTAAAGTGCTAATTTTTCTTTTTTCTTTTTACCCTCTTTGTTATATTTAGTGGTTTTTTTTTTTTTATTATATATATATATATATATATATATATATATATATATATATAATATATATATATATATATATATATATATATATATATATATATATATATATATATATATATATATATATATATATTAAAGTACTTTCCATAATAGTAAGATATTTAAGTGTGCAACCAAGACCATCTTATGAACGGATTTCTTGGTACATATGTATAAAATCTTACATTACGGGTTTATGTTTTCTTTAAAGTATTTAAAACTAAGGTAACTAATGAGACTTTTCCTCCTCAACGGCATCGTCCGCTGGCAGAGAGGTCATTTGCTATATAAGGGTGATCTCGTAAATAGGGCCAATTAACATTAGAGATCAGTCTTCGTGTATATAAATATAAATATATATATATATATATATATATATATATGTATATATATTTGTTATATATATATATATATATATATATATATATATATATATATATATATATATATATATATATATATATATATATATTAAGCTGGGTTGAATTTTGGTGGGATAACCAAACATGGTCAAATTGGTGCTCCTTGGCTTCCCTGTAGTGGGACAAAAAATCATTTTGCATTTACTCAATGTCTAGGGGGCCCAACTTTAGTTTTTTTAAAAGGGTTTTGACATCGTTTTTTACTATTTTTAAGTTATGAATTTTATATGCTTTGTTCTTCAAAATTTGGTTTTAATACTAATTGAGAGCTATTTCTGTCTCATTTCAGATCCAGACTATTCGACGTTTGAGATAAGTCCTGTGGGTGCAGTGTTTATTACTATTATTGCAAGACGTATCATGGCATGTGCAACAAGGCATAAAGACAGGCATGCAATATTCGGTTATCCACAACCACTTGTCGAAAATCAGCTACCACTGGCTGAGGATGTTTTTAGAGCCTACAAGTTCCATCAAGTAGTCAACAAAGATGCCAGTGTTACTCATCTAGCAAAGTTAGTGGCAACAGAAGTTAAAGGCATATACAATAAAGCAGGCATTCCAACAATAGAATTTGAAAGTGTTATAGTGAAAGTGAAGAGACTAATAGTGAATGTCAATGATTTGATGAAATATTCAAGAAATAAACAATCTTCTCTAACATATCAAGATAAAATAAAATCATTTTCTCGTCTCTTCGACATTAGCGCGTGCAAGTGTGTTCATAATGGTATAGTTGAACGTAATCAATGTCAATGTCCCAATGAAAAGAAAATCCCTGTATTGGAATGGCAATTTTGGCTTGATCAAAACACTTCAAGACGCATGATAATAGGAAAGGTGGACAAGGAAAGAACAGAGAAAAACATGAAACTTCAGGAAAGGAAAAGGAAACGGTTGACATTTGAAAGTAAGATGAGACACAAAGATACGCAAAAATGTGTAAGTTCAGTTGAATTATCAGGCAGTGAGAGTGATGTGCTAGAAGAATCATTTTCCTTAGAATCAGAAGAAATGGAAGAATGTCACCCTCAAAATAGAAACCAGTATCCTGAGTTGTGTAAAGCATTAGAGAGGACAAATGTGAGCAATAGAGATGCATGTCTCATAGTTAATGCTGCCCTCAAGGACCTCGGACTTCTGTCACCAAAAAACGTTGTTGATCCAAGTAAGTTACAACGCCAAAGAAAATACTGGAGAGACAAACAGTCAGAGGAGCATTTGCTGCAACACAGAGGTATGGTCTGCATTGGTTTCGATGGAAAAATAGATGAAACACTTGTCGATACTGGAGGTGTGCGTAGAAAAGTTAGAGAAGAACATTACGTGCTAGTGTCATTTCCAGATGCATGTTACATCGATCACGTTAGTCCTAACTCAGGAAGATCTCGAGATGTATTTAATGAAATTCTGGGTATTATTGAACGAACAAGATCTACAGAGACTTTAAGAGCAGTGATTTGCGATGGAACTCCTGTGAATACGGGTAACAAGAATGGAATAATCACACTGTTGGAGTTACATCTTAAAAGACCACTTCAATGGCTCATATGCATGTTGCATTTTAATGAACTGCCACTCAGGAAGTTATTTAGTGTTGTTGATGGGAAGACAACTGGCCCATCGTCACATGAAGGACCTATAACCAAACTGCTCTCATTTGATCCTCAGACCAAACCCATCATTAATTTTCAACCAATTCCAGGCTCTGTAGTTGATGTTCCTGAAACAGTTACGAAAGATCTAAGTTCTGACCAGCTGTATTTACTAAAAATCTGTTTATTAATTCAGCAAGGGGTACAAAATGCAGATCATAATAATATGCGGTATTTGAAAACTGCACAGCCGGGTGCCTTAAGCCATGCAAGGTGGCTAACTAAAGCTAACAGACTGCTTCGATTGTACGTTTCAACAGAATCCGCATCTGATGATCTGAGGCGTTTGGTACGATTCGTACTGAACTTCTATGCCCCCATATGGTTCTATATCCGCTCCCATCCCTTCTGTCAAGATGGTGCAAAGAATTTTCACTTTATGGTATCACAGTATCAAAAACTTTCTCCTGAGGATCAGAACATCATTTCTCCAGTGCTCCTAAACAACTCCTATTTTTGTCATCCAGAAAACTTGTTGCTAGCTGGTGTTGCAGATGAACGGGAAACAATAAGAAGATTTTCATGTCAACAAATTCTTCAAGCAAGAAAGAAAATTTCCTCCACCAATGTGCAAGTTCGCTGCTTTGATAAAAGGCAGCTAAACGTCAATCTCAACGCCACTTCCTACATGGAACTGATAGACTGGGGGAGTACTCCTATCACCCCCCACCTCTTCTTGATGATATTAGTGATGATATTTTGGTTAGTAATCAACAAATTCTCCTACCAAAGTATCCGTGTCATTCGGTCGATGTTGAAAGAAATGTCAAAGATGTTTCCGCTGTTTCTAGTAGGGTCGTTGGTCATACTTCTCGACATGGTGCAATACTACAAACCAAACATTCTCGAATCGAAATACCTTCAGTACAGACAAAATCTGATTTTCTATGAGATTTTGTACTATGCAGGTTGTTTAGCATGTAAGAATGTAAGGATATTTAAGCTATACTGTATATCTGGCTATATATATATTTTTGTTTTTAAATAAAAAGATTCAAGGTAAAGTTGGGGTATGAAAACAAATCTTGAAGAACTTACTTTTAACACATTTCAGTTTGTATCTGAAGTGAGCACCAAAATAAAGTTGTTTCAAATCTGCACTACAACTTTTGTATGTTTTCAACCCAGCTTAATATATATATATATATATATATATATATATATATATATATATATATATATATATATATATATATATATATATATATATATATATATATATATATATATATATGGCAAATATTAAGATTGTGATCAGTAGAAATTTTTTGCGTTCGAGTCGCTCGGGTCGACTCGTGGAGTCAGTACGTACGAGTGTTCAGGGGATAGTACAAAATGACTCCTCTCTCTCTCTCTTCTCTCTATATATATATATATATATATATATATATATATATATATATATATATATATATATATATATATATATATATATATATATATATATATTTTATGATTTATAACTAACGAAACCCTAGAGTATAGATATCAGTTGTTGGGGTCTCTCGCCCTCTAGGTGGACGACGGGAGTAGTAGGAAGGGCATATTGAAAGGTGAGATATCGGGAAAAATATCGATATTTTTGTTTATCGATATTGTATCGATTATTTGGCACCTTGTTTCCTGAGTCAAATTTTGGCACCTTTTCGAAGAAGCTGTGTGCCAGACGGTTGCGCAGCAACCGTCGTACGTGTCCCCCCTTAGTTTTGGCCCCGTTTTGGGGATTTTAACCCCTGTTATTTCGGGTATCAATACGATATTTGTTGCGATTATTTTGCATTCCATAAAGGTCCGTGAGGGATTAAGTGGGATTAAATCGAGCTCATGTAGCTACCTGCCAAGGTACCTGTCGTGGGAACCTGTCCTAACTTGAGTTCATTCTATTTTCATCCACACTCACACCTACACCTACACACACATACATACATACATACACACATACCTAGAAACATACACCCACCCTATTTACACACACCACCCTCACCAACCCAGCCTTAGATACATACACCCACCCACCCTACACATACACACACACACACACACACACACACACACACACACACACACACACACAAACCTGGCCTTGTCATCGATTATTGATCCGATTATTTCCTTCGATATTTTAATGTTGGCTCAGATTTGATGGCTCAGATTTATTGATGGTTCAGCTTTGATGACTCAGATTTATTGATGGTTCAATACATTTTGATAGTTCCCAATCACCGTAAGGAGTGTCTAGGAGTGTCCTATGAGATCCACAGGAGTACCAGATGAGTGCCAGATATTGCCAACTGAGTGCCACATAGTGCCAACTGAGTGCCATTTTTTCAAGCCTTTTCTAGCTCACCCCGGTCATAGAATAGCCCTAATATTGTTGTCTACCCCTAGGTTGTAAGGTATGAGGAATCGATTGGTGTATATTATAAGTTGCTAGGCTGCTTCCTACTATGAGTTAGCCTTTTCTAGCCTACCCTGATCATAGAACAGCCCTAATATTGGTGCCTACCCCTATGTTATAAGGTATGAGGAATCGATTGGTGTATATTATAAGTTGCTAGATTGCCTCCTCGTTCCACCCGACGCGTTCCACCCGACGCGTTCCCGCCCGCCGCGTTCCCGCCCGCCTTCGTCCCGCCCGCCGCGTGCGCCCGCAGGCGCAATATTACCGCGTAACCACCGCGTGCGCCCGCAGGCGCAATATTACCGCGTAACCGCTGCGTGCGCCCGCAGGTGCAATATTACAGCGTGCCCATCGCAGCTCCCGTCCGCGCTGATATTACCGCGTAACAGCCACGTGCGCCCGCAGGCGCAATATTTCCGCGCGAACGATAAATATTTCATAGTTGTGATATCAATGTAAACTATTCAAAGAATTTCTTTTCAGAATTTATTTTTATTATTATCTGTTAATACTCTTTTGTTTATAAATTTTATAAGTATCAAGTTTTAAAATAATTAACATATCAAATAAGTTCTTTGTATGAGCATAACATATAATTTAATAAAACATTTTATGTTACATTACATTCATATATATATATATATATATATATATATATATATATATATATATATATATATATATATATATATATATATATATATATATATATATATATTATTGATACATTAGTAAAATATACATGAGATGTACATATATAAATAAACTTTAATATATATATATATATATATATATATATATATATATATATATATATATATATAGAGGTGTAAGAAGATATATATATATATATATATATATATATATATATATATATATATATATATATATATATATATATATATATATATATATATATATATATATATATATATATATATATATATATATATAGAAGAGGTGTGGGCGGATCTAATTCGCTCCGCCCCTTTGACGTCGCGTTAAACCTCGACCAACCAGATGCATGCACGTAAAGGCGATTGATACGATGGTGAAACATCCTGACCTTTTTAGGATTAAGGACCAGCCATATTTTAGGCCTAATGGAAATAAAGGGCATTTTTTTCTATATACAAAAATGATTTCGTATATTCTTGTTGGTTTCGTTTGCACTTATCATGTAGGGGATTTTGTTAGCTTCTACAGACAAATATATCTTTGTATATTTATATATGTGTTTTGTAAATAATAAATATATATATATATATATATATATATATATATATATATATATATATATATATATATGTTATATAATATATATATATATATATATATATATGAATATATATATATATATATATATATATATATATATATATATATATATATATATACATATTGATACATTAGTAAAATATACATGAGGTGTACATATATAAATAAACTATAATATATATATATATATTTTGTATATACATAAATTAGTATTTGTATATATATATATATATATATATATATATATATATATATATATATATATATATATATATATATATATAACACTACCACATACATTTTTCATATGATCTTTATGACTATTTCAGATTAAAACTCTAAATCTTTACAAAATGCCAATCATTTATATCATTATCGATTATATAGTTTCGTGTCTCATTAATACATTCAGATAGTACATATGTAAAAAGTTCTCTCTCAGATATCATAGTATATTTACAGTCTGGATCACCTGCGTAAACATTCTTGCCATTGTTTTCTAAGTAGATAGATGAATTTCTGTACATCTGAGAACTTTTGAGAACGACGATGAGCAGAGGATCCTCAATCAGTACCTTTCTCTCTTAAATGTGTAGTGTTCTTTGGTATAAATATATAATGAATAACGGTCACGATTAGATAACACATATGTCTTCTTCATCTGCATTACCACCTTAGGACTCCTGACATTTCTCTCTCAGCTGCGTTACCTGTTATGAACTACGGCGATGCAAATGTCTGGGGGCCACATCTTGTTTCTCTCATTATTTCTCCCATAATCTAACTTCAAAACTGATGTTTTGACGTTTAGAAAATGCTAGAGTGCTATTAGCGTTGGTTTCGTTTTGAACCAGTTTAAAGTGATCTCTTTGGCCTAAAGTATTCTGTGTTACTCTTCATCGTGGTTGGTATATACAGCACCATCTGTAATTCATGAAAACACGTCTGGTACCATAACATGGTGGAAGAGCGAACACGTGAAAAATTCAAACCATTGGTTTTCTTATGGAATGAAACCCTACTCCCTGGGATCTTGATTTCCCACTGAATAATGTCTTGTATTGAGGTATACCTGTTAAGGCTAACCATGATATACACTTAGTGAAAATAGAACACTTTTAATACATTTCAGAGAACTTATGCACAGCTTAACAGCCAAAACGACTATGATTTTAAAATGAGTTTGAGTCTAAAAGATAATTTTCATCCAATCACAGGTAAGGCTCAGGATATGAAAAAACATGTTTTTACATACCTAAAAGGCAAAAAGCGATAAAATAATTCTTGACCAATCACATACGAGGTCATGTAGAGATATTACTCTGTCCACTCACAAGAAAGGAAAGCATTTCCTTCTTACCTGTTTAAAGGATCTTACCGATCCAGCATTTGAAATATATTTCAGTTTGAAATATATTTATAAAAATAATAATAACATTGATTCTCGATTCTTGTCTATACTGGAATTACCTTTTGACCTGGTATTAGGCTTAAAACAGCCCGGGGTACAAAAAGGCGTATCCTAAATTTAAGCCTAAAGTAGTTATTTCAACACATTTTACAGAAAGAGATCAGTACCGTATCTGTAAGGAGTGTACGTTGTTGTGTGTTTTTTCGTGCTGGTTTGTCAATGTACATAGATAATAATAATAATAATAATAAAGCAAGTCCAAATTATTTAAAAAACTTTGAAATATTTTTAGTTAACAATGAATTAATAATACAAATGTAAGTGAATAATTGTTATTTTTAAATAAAATCCCAGAATGATTTTAATAAAATACATGTTATGTTACAGAGAACTTATTTTGCTATGTTTATACTTAATACAAGGCTGAAGATGATGTAAAGCAGTAAGTCAATAGAACAAAACGGGGTATAGCCTGGTGTAGAGGATTGTCAGGGTCTTGCGTTACTGATTTACTGATTTATTGCTTTAGGGTGCGTAAAATATATGTTTTTAATATAATTTCATAAAATTTTAGTAAAAATTATTTTAAAACTTGATACTTATAAAATTTATAAACAAAAAGTAATAACAGATAATAATAAATCCTTTGTTCAAAGATGATTTATTATAGAAGTTTAACAAACTTTGAAATAATTTAAGTTATAATTGAAGGAGTAATATAAATGTACGTCTTTAATTAAAACATAATAATTAAAAACACAAAATGTTTTTAATAAATTATATGTTATGTTCATACAAAAGAACTTATTTGATATGTTAATTATTTTAAAACTTGATACTTATAAAATTTATAAACAAAAAGTATTAACAGATAATAATAATAAATTCTTTGTTCAAAGATAATGATTTATTATAGAAGTTTTAAGAAACTTTGAAATAATTTCAGTTATAATTGAATGAGTTATATAAATGTACTTGTTTAATTAAAAAGAAAAATGTTTTTAATAAATTATGTTATGTTCATACAAAAGAACTTATTTGATATGTTTAAACAGTGTAAATTTTAATGAACCTGGTGTGTATGCGTGTGTGTGTGTTAAATAATAATAAATAATAATAATAATAATAATAATAATAATAATAATAATAATAATAATAATAATAATAAATAAAAATAATAATAATAAACAAATCCGAATTATTAAAAAAACTT
>JABUQX010140928.1:17500-22500 GCA_015478945.1 Trachelipus rathkii
GCTGCGCGCTGAAGACAACTCAAAACATGTACCAGAATTTTACGACTTACCATTCAATAATGCCACTGTGCTAATAACATTTAGCATTTAATAATACCACTTGGAACACACTTGCGCCTGAATTTCATGTCTAAGGCAGTGTTAATATTCATAGATTATTGATATCATTGTAAAACTATTCAAGAATTTCTTTTCTAAATTTATTATTGTGTGTCTGTTAATACTTTTGTTTATAAATTTTATAAGTATCAAGTTTTAAAATAATTAACAGTATCAAATAGAAGTTCTTTGTATGAGCATAACATATAATTTATTAAAACATTTTGTTAGCTTGCATTACATTCATATATATATATATATATATATATATATATATATATATATATATATATATATATATATATATATATATATACCTCTCATATATATATATCTCTATATATATTATTGATACATTAATTAAATATACATAGGATATTACATATATAAATATTTAATATATATACTTGCATATATATATATACTTATAACTCATTGCCTGCCACTTGCCCGCACGCATACCTGCCGCCTGTAACCCAGCCGCCACCATATATATATTTGCTGCTCAATAACCATATATGCCTTATACTGCTATATATGCTGCTCTCTCACCTGCCTGCCGCCTGTCTGCCAGAAAGATTAATACGAAAGGCGGATGTTAACCGCCTTTGCTGATCGCGCGTTAAATCTCGACCAACCAGATGCATGCACGTAAAGGCAGTTGATACGATGGTGAAACATCCTGACCTTTTTAGGATTAAGGACCAACCATATTTTAGGCCTAATGGAGATAACGTCGTTCTTGTATATACAAGAATGTTCTTGTGTATTCTTTGTTGGTTTCTGTTTGTACTTGTTTTATGGTAGTAGGGATTTTGTTGTATTTCTACAGACAAGTATGGCTTTGTATATTCATGAATGTGATTTGTGAACATTACATTTTATATATATATATATATATAATAATATATATTATATATATATATATAATATAACTAATATATATATATATACACATATATCATATAACACATATATACCATATATATATATAACTCTTTCAGCTTATATATATATATAACTGTATATATATACATGTTGATACATTAATTAAAAGAATGATGCCGGACCTTGTTAGCCTCATGAAACTATAATATATATATGTATATATATATATATATATATATATATATATATAATAATAATAATATATATATATATATATATATATATATATATAATAACCATATATATATATTTTTACCTATATATATACTATATATATACTATATATATAACACTTCTACATACATTTTACACATGATGTTTATGACTATTTCATATTAAAAACTCTAAATCTTTACAAATATGCCAATCATTTATATCATTATCGATTATATAGTTTCGTATCTCAGTAATACCTTCAGATAGTACATATGTAAAAAGTTCCCTCTCAGATATCATAGTATATTTACATTCTGGATCACCTGCATAAATACTTTCTTGCCATTGTTTTCTAAGTAGATAGATGAATTTCTGTACGTCTATAGAACTTAGGAAGCGATCGATGATGAGCGGAGGATCATCGATCAGGATTTTCTTAAATGCGTAGTATTCTTGGTATAACATGTAATGAATTACGGTCACGTAATTAGATAACACATATGTCTTCTTCATCTGCATTAACACTCTCCTACGGACCTCTGACATATATTTCAGCTGCGTTAGGCCTGAAATATAGAATCCATATGATGTACGTTCAAATACATCTGTTTCATTATTTCTCTCCCATAATCTAACTTCCAAACTGATTATGTTTTGAGTTTAGAAAATGCTAGAGTAAGTTGCTTATCGTTGGTTTCTTCGCTCTGGCTAATAACTGTTGTGGACTAGTTTAAAGTGTGTTTACATATACAAAGTAATTCATCTGTACTCATGAAAACACGCCTGGTACTATAACATGGTGAATGGTTAGCACACGTGAAAAATTCAAATCCATTGGGTTTTCTTTTATATAAGAATGAAACCCTACCTCCTGGGATCTTGATTTCCCACTGAATAATGTCTTGTATTGATGTATACCTGTTAAGGCTAACCATGATATACACTTAGTGAAAATAGAACACTTTTAATACAAATCAGAGAACTTGTGCACAGCTTAACAGCCAAAACGACTATGATTTTAAAAATAGGTTTGGAGATTCTAAGATAATTTCTTAATACAAGGTAGGCTGGGATATAAAAACTTGTGTTTTTACATACCTAAAAGGCAGAAGACGATAAAATAATTCTTGACCAATCACATACGAGGTCATATAGAGATAAGAATTACTCCGTCAAAGGAAAGCATTTCCTTCTTACCTGTTTAAAGGATCTTACCGATCCAGCATTTTTCAGTTTATTTCAGTTTAAAAATATATTATAAAAATAGCTCTTAATATTTAAAATTAGTTCTCGTGATTCTTGTCTATGCTGGATTACACCTTTTGACCTAATTATTAGGCTTAAAACTTAGCCCAGGAATTTCAAAGGCATATCTAAATTTGAAAGCCTAAAAGTAGTTATTTCAACACATTTTACAGAAGAGATGTTTCACGTATCATAAGTAGTGTACGTTTGTTGTGTGTTTTTCACTTTGGTTTTGTCAATGGCATAGACGTAACCATATGTATATAAAGCAAGTCCAAATTATTTAAAGCTTTGAAATATTTTTAGTTAACAATGAATGAATAATACAAATGTAAGTGAATAATTGCTATTTTTAAATAAAAACCCAGAATGATTTTAATAAAAATACATGTTATGTTACCAAAGAACTTATTTTGCTATGTTTATACTTAATACAAGATAGAGAATGATGTATAGCCCAGGTATGTGGTGTAGAAGGAATTGTGGAATACACTACAAGCCATGCTTTGGGTGTAACATATGTTTTTAATATAATTTCATAAATTTTTAATCCAAAGTATTTAGCTTTTGTTCACCTAAAACATAAACAAAAAGTATGAATTGTAATGATGTCCTTTGTTCAAAGGAGAAATGAGTTATTATAGGAGTTCTTTCTTTAAAAATAATTTAAAGTTATAGTGAAGGTAATATAATGTACGTCTTTAATTAAAACATAATATTTAAAAACAAAAATGTTTTTAATAAATTATATGTTATGTTCATAAAAAAAACTTATTTGATATGTAATTATTTTGAAACTAGATACTTGCAAAATTTATAAACAAAAGTATTAACAGATAATAACAATAATAAATTCTTTGTTGAAGATAATGATTTATTATATAAGTTTTAAGAACTTTAAAATAATTTTTAGTTATAATTGAATGGTTAAATAAATGTACTTGTTTAATTAAAAAGAAAAATGTTTTTAATAAATTATGTTATGTTCATACAAAAGAACTTATTTGATATGTTTAAACAGTGTATATTTTAATGAACCTGGTGTGTGTGTGTGTGTGTGTATTAAATAATAATAATAATAATAATAATAATAATAATAATAATAATAATAATAATAATAATAATAATAATAATAATAATAATAATAATAATAATAATAATAATAATAAAACAAATCCAAATTATTTAAAAAACTTTCAAATAATTTTAGTTAACATTGGGTGAATAATATAAATGTAAATGATGTGTGTATGTGCGTGTGTGTGTGTTAAATAATAATAGGCATGAAGTAAATGACTGGAGGGGAGTATAATAATAATAATAAGAATAATAATAATAATAATAATAATAATAATAATAATAATAATAATAATAGCAATAATAATAGCTGGCATAATAATAATAATAAAACAAATCCGCATTATTTAGAAAACTTTCAAATAATTTCGGTTAACAGTGGGTGAAGATAATATAAATATGAAAAATGATTAATTAAAAATATAAAAAATGTTTTTAATAAATAGTCTCATTATATATTAAATATGATGTAAAGCAGTAATGCAGTAAAGCAGTAAAACAGTAAATCTAGTAATCGGACAAAGGCTTACTAATTCCCTTTGTTGCTGAGCAGCAGCACGCTGTGATTACAGTTTTTACTGCTTTAAAGGTCTGTAAAGTATATGTTTTTAATAATATTTCGTACATTGTAGTAAAATAAAGTGTTTATATAACAGACACTCTGTGTTCCTCTTACATTACAATTTATTTAAAAAAGAATTATAAATAATAAGTTAAATATATATATATATATATATATATATATATATATATATATATATATATATATATATATATATATATACTCTCTCTATTTTTTCATGAGTAAATGTGGATATTTGTATTTATGTAGACGAAAAATTTATGCTATTACATATGTGATTTAAAGCAGTAAGTATAGTAAAACAGTGAAGCAGTAAAACAAGAGATCTACTAATCCCCTCTGTTGCTAGGCAATTGCGTTATTGATTTGCTGTTTTACTGCTAAATCTGTAAAGTATATGTTTTGTAAAAATGTTTAAATTATGAAATAAAATGGCTGACTCATAGTATAGAAAACGGTATATTTGAAAAGAAAAATCTTTGGATAAGTTTATTGATATCACAACTTAGCAAATATTTATCGTTCACCCCAGTAATATGTGCCTGCGACACCAGCGATTTTGCGGTAATATTGCACTGCAATTTTGGGGGAGTTACCCGGTAATATTGCGCCTGCACGCGCACATGGGCAGGAGAAAAAGGCATCGCCGGGAACGCGGCTGGCGGGAACGCGTCGGGTGGAACGAGGGGCAATCTAGCAAACTTATAGCATACACCAATCGAGGTTCTCATACCTTATAGTAACCAAAGGGGTAGGCACCAATATTGGGGCTGTTCTATGATCAGAATTGTAAGGCTAGAATAAGGCTAGAAAGAGGCTAACTTATAGTAGGAAGCACCTAGCAACTTATAATATACGCCAATCGATTCCTCATACCTTATTACAATCTAGG
>JABUQX010140928.1:25000-28591 GCA_015478945.1 Trachelipus rathkii
CTTCAAATCTTGGATGACAACTCATTCGCACTGCATCGACTATGACCAAAAAATAATTTATTTTGAAATATTCTTCAGGTGAGAGTTCGGGAACATCGTCTTTTAGTTCATAGGAGAACAAAAAAATTTTTCGTCTTCTCCTAATGTGCTTGAAATTCCTGTCAATTCCCACTTCTTCAGCTATCTCTCTGGCTGTTACCAGTGCCGAGGCAAATCCACTCTGGCGGTACTCATCTAACCACTTAATAAATGCTTGGAGATGCTTAACTGCTACATCCAAATGCATATATTTACTTTGCCATACCTTACTTATGGTATGTATTTTGATAAGTATATCATACCATACAACCAAAGACACTACAAATTCGTATGTCGTTATCTCGTTTTCTAATGACTGACATTCACTAATCAACCCACAGTCTGTGGTATGTTCACACAGGTTGGATAAAGCATCACAAACACTATTTAGCTGGTACCTCACAGCTTTTACAGATTCAATTCTACACTCCCATCTGGTTTCTGAGAGAGGTTTTAGTGAAATGTCAATATGTGACTTCAAAATGCCCCATCTCTCGCTCGAGCAAGAGAAGATAGTATAGAGTCTCTGTAAGAGACCAAAAAATGTCTGAGCCTGAGCACATGAAGAAGCGGCATCACCCAGCACTAAATTCCAGCTGTGGCTTCCACAGGGCACAAAGAATGCGCGGGAGTTCATGTTCAGAATTCTTCTTTGCACACCATTTTTTTCTCCACGCATATTAGCTCCATTATCATAGCCTTGCCCCCTACAGTTATCAAGAGACAAGCCAAGTTCCTCTAATTTATTAACTATCTGATCAGCTAAGCCTTCACCAGTAGTTTTCTCTACTGCCATAAACTCTACAAAATGTTCTTCAATTTCAGCTGTGTCCTTATTTGTGGTCCGTAGTATGATAGACAGCTGCTCAATCCGAGCGACATCTCGTGTACAATCTAGGATGATTGAATAATACTTGTTTCTCAAGTTTTTATTGACTATGTTAGCTTTAACGTGACTAGCCATAAGCTCAATTAACTCGTTCTGAATGTTTTTTCCGAGGTAATGATTTCTCACAACAGACTTCTTCATCACTTGATGCAGGTGCTCTCGCAAAGTTGGATCAAATTTGGCAATCAGCTTAACCAAATCTACAAAATTACCACATGATTTTGAGGTTATATTTTCCTTGTGTCCTCTAAAAGACAAATTGTGGGAAGCCAAAAACTGCACGACAGCTAGCATCCTCTCTAAAATATCTTTCCAGCGCTGCTGCTCAGCTCTAATCTGAATTTGAGAAGATGAATCAATAGTTTTTCCACAATCCAATCCTTTTTCTAGATTTAACCATTTAAGCATGCAGTCTTTGTGGGCCTTGCTGGTTTCATGAGATTTCAGTACTTGACTTAAATGTTTCCAGTCATTTATTCCTTCACTTGAACCGAGAGCACTAATGGATGCAAAAGAAAATAAACGGCATGCAAAACAGAAAACACAGTCTTTTGATTCCGAATAAATTAACCATCGCCTTTCTTGTTGTTCCCCATTTACTAATGTTCTACTGTAATGAACATTACTAAAATGACGTCCACTATCATTTTTTGGAAAATTACTGTTGCTGATTCTCACAGGACCGTTCTTAACTATTTTACACAGTTCCTGGTCACTTATCTGTTTTGGCCATAAGTAAGGATCCACTAAATTAATTGCTGATGCGTTTTTGCTAATGTTAGCATCAAGATTCTCTTCGAAAGGAGGCACCGGTGACGGTAAAGATGATGGTGATGGAGGTGCCGGTGGTGACGAAAAGTTGGCACCTTTGTCTCTTGTGCCACCCTGGCTACTAGGACCTGCAACTTCAGCTAAATCTCTGACACTCATCTTTTCTTGATTTTCCACCGTCTTATCTAACTTAATATATTTCGTTATAGAGCCACGGAGCTTCTCCTCTAGTTCTTTCCTTTTACCCGCCTTTTTCCTTTTTGAACTTCCAGATTCATATTTCCTGCCAGCGTCAAAAAGGAGGCCGAAGAGATTGTTTTCGAGTAAGAATAAATATCACACACACACACACACACACACACACACACACACACACACACACACACACACACACACACACACACACAGCCTTATACCTTATGTATATATATATATATCATAATATGTGTAGCATGTATATGTAATATATCATATGTTTTATGTAACTTAATATATCATATATATGTAACCTTAATAACCTTAACATAATGTAAATACAACCTTAGCCAATATAGCTAGCCAACCATATACTGTATGTATATATCATATATAACTACCTAATATAATACATAATATAGCAACATACCATAACTCATACTTATATATATATATATATATAACTCTCATATATATGTATAAATATCCCTATATATAACTATATATGTATACATGTAATAACACTATATATAACACACTCACATATATATACCCAAATGCTTCTATACTATATATATATACTCTGTATATATATATATACTCCATATATATATACTCACCTATACTCCATACTCTCTCTATACTATATATATATGACCTTCCATGTTATATCATTATACTGAATTTTGAACCAGTCAAAAGTTCGACAAAGGATTAAGATATGTAATTGCCCTTATGATAAAGAGAAAATTGTCCAAAGTAAAAAAATGGAGCTTGGTTTGGACTATTTTTATTTTTACTGACTCTACATTTTGCAAAATTTTAGGAAATTAATAGCCTAATGTAAAAGAAAATAATTGGCTCAAAACCCTAACTAACCCACTAAAGCTTACCTACAAGCCTACACCTACCTAACCTAACCTAAAACAACTTTTCAAAAATCATCAAAAAGCATCTGGTTAATTATTTTAAAATATTCAAGGCAAATAATTCTTATACGCAACATGAAGGGTATATATATATATACCTCATATATATATATATATATCTTAACACATATATATATATACATATACGCACATAACAACCGCACCTATATATATTATAACTATATATACTGCATATATATATAACATATATATATATAACCGCTATATATATATATATATATATATAACATACTTCTATATACTGCAAGTTATAAGGTAATAACAATATATATATATATATATATATATATACCGCGTTCTTTGCGTTAACGCAAAAACAATTTTTATTAGCACATTTCAATATTTACCATTTTAAATAAAAGATCACTGACGCTGCAATGCCAAACACAAACGTCACCTGAAACTGGCAAAGCAAAGACTGACAACTGACAGGATCCAGGAATTTACCACAAGTGCAATTATAAATGATTTAAAATGTTCGAGAAGTTTCCTTCCAAAATTTTCAAAGGACCCTTATGTTTAGATTCTAGCACACACACACTATTATTTATATGCTTTATAACATATATATATATATATATATATATATATATATATATATATATATATATATATATATCTCTTACTTTATACTCTACTATATATATATATATATATATATATATATATGTATATATATATATATATATATATATATATTGGATACCT
>JABUQX010140929.1:0-16734 GCA_015478945.1 Trachelipus rathkii
TGCGCTCAATGTTAGTTACTTTACTGTTGTTAAGTATGGAACTTTGTTAATGTTAACTGTTTATTCATGTTTAAGATGTGTTAGGATTGTGAGTGTACATTATATTCGTAGTTCAGGTGATGCTATGTTTGCTTTATTGATGTGAAAACGTTGTTACGTTAGCATATATTCATTGATCAGTATGATATTTAGACAAGGTTGTGATAAAATTTTGTTAAATATTACTATGTTAATGTTTAAATATCCAGGATTGGGGTAGGGTGGGGGAGGAGGGGTGGGTGGTTTGATTTACTGATTTACAGGTTTAGGGTATTTAAAAACACAAATTTTTTAAGTTATAAATACGAAAAGTGTAAAATTTTAGTAAAAACAAACTGTTTAAAGCATAAAAACAAAATAAATGAAAGTTTTGTGTTATGTTATACAAAATATGACATGAATCAATAGATCATAGATGGGGAGGGGCGTGAGGTGGGGGAGGCTGGGGAGGCTAGGGAGGCTCAAGAGGCTCAAGAGGCTCAAGAGGCTCAAGAGGCTCCAGAGGCTCAGGAGGCTCTAGAGGCTCTTTGATTTATATAAAAAACGTAATTTTTTTAAATTATAAACTTAAAAAGAATAAAATATGTTTATTTTTTTTTTTTTTTTTTTTTTTTTAATTTTTTAATTTCTAAAAAAAAAAAAAATTTATTTTTATTTTATTTTAAAAAAAATTTTAAATTTTTTTAATTTTTTTAATTTTTATTTTTTTATTTTTTTCTTTTCTGTATCGAGGATACATCATAAGAAAGATGTATACCAAGTTTCGTCGTTCTATGTCAATATTTCAGGTTTGAGGGGCTGGTGACCCCCTTTGGGGTGTATACGGCTATTTAACCCATATATGATGTGAGTATCTTATGTGAAGATTGTATACCGAGTTTCAGCTTTCTACGTCAATATTTATTGTTTGAGGGGCTAGCATCCCCCCATGGGGTGCTCACTACAATTTAACACTGGCTTCAGTAGTGATAGCTTATAAGAAAGATGTATACCAAGTTTCGTCGTTCTATGTCGATATTTCTGGCTTGGGGCCAGTTACCCCATCTGGGGCCCTCACGGTTATTTTAACCCCTGGTGCATCTAAGATACATCCTTAGAAGGTTGTATACTGAGTTTCATCTCTCTAAGCCTATATTTCTCCAGGAAATGGGGTCTCCTCGGTCATTTTACCTCTGTTACACCTAAGATACATCGTAAGGAGGCTGTATATCAAGTTTCCTCGCTCTATGTTAATATTTCAGGTTTGGGGGCCAGTTACCCCATATGGGGCCCACACGGTTATCTTAACCCTGGGAGCATCTAAGATACATCCTTAGAAGGTTGTATACCGAGTTTCATCAGTCTACGCCAATATTTCAGGTTTTGGGGCCAGTCCCATAAATAGGGGCTCCT
Organism: Trachelipus rathkii; assembly: GCA_015478945.1. Lineage (NCBI taxonomy): Eukaryota > Metazoa > Arthropoda > Malacostraca > Isopoda > Trachelipodidae > Trachelipus > Trachelipus rathkii. Next base: position 1,432 of record JABUQX010140929.1, read on the forward strand.
CGGTCATTTTACCTCGGTTACACCTAAGATACATCGTAAGGAGGCTGTATATCAAGTTTCGTCGTTCTATGTCGATATTTCAGGTTTGGGGGCCAGTTACCCCATCTGGGGCCCACACGGTTATTTTAACCCCGGGTGCATCTAAGATGCATCCTTAGAAGGATGTATACCGAGTTTCGTCACTCTACGTGACACAAATGGGGTCCTAGACACCCTATACAATCTTATAACCATCATATTCGAGATCTACGGATTCGATAACCCATATAAACACACCAATATTGTTGTTATACGAATGTTTATTAACACGGCTCCGCACCGGCTCCAGCACCGGTGCCGGAGCCAACTCCTCAGAATCCAATACTAACTCTTTCTAGAAATTTTGTTCTGAATCCTCTCACCAAATTTCAGCCTATTACGAACACTTCGATTTTTTGGGGTGGGTCCCCTTCGGGGAGTTACGGGGGACGTAACTTCGTATACAACGAGGTTACCTCATCATCTAACCCCCTCCAAATTTTAACCAGATACGATAACTCTAACCTCTATAGATGTATATCGGAGCCATAGGCTGAGCCGGAGCCCGAGCCTAAAAATTATTTCACCTATATATATATATATATATATATATATATATATATATATATATATATATATATATATAATATATATATATATATATATATATATATATATATATATATATATATATATATATATATATATATACAGGGAGTCAGAATCGGAGACGGAACGGGGCAGAACCGGAGTCGCCTTTGCTGGTGGAATCGAAACCGAAGTTGGGGGCAGAGCAGTGCGGTGCGGTGCTGTGCGGAACAGTGTGGTGCGGTGCGGAACAGGAGGCTGAACCGGAGTCGGAGTCGGATGCTGAGCACAAGGCACCTCAAAATTGAGATCACTGCGTGATCTCAATTTTTCGATGTAATAATAATAATAATAATAATAATAATAATAATAATAATAATAATAATAATAATAATAATAATAATAATAATAATAATAATAATAATAATAATAATAATAATAATAATAATAATAATAATAATGTGTGTGTGTATGCGCAAGCGCGCTCACGCGCTCTGTGGTGACTGTATCTACACCGACGACTGCTGCTGCGGCGTCAGGAATAATACAAATAAAGAAATAAACATAAAATAAATACAATAAATAATAATAATAATCATAATAATAATAATAATAATAATAATAATAATAATAATAATAATAATAATAATAATAATAATAATAATAATAATAATAATAATAATAATAATAATAATAATAATAATAATAATAATAATAATAATAATAATAATAATAATATAAATAAAAATAAAAATTAAAATGACAAATCCATTACCTTATCTCAAAACACGTGTTCTTATCTCGAAACACGTGTTCTTATCAGCTATCGCTGATAAGAACGAGCAGAACACAGAGAGCTGAAGTGGCCTACGAACTGTTAGCATAACTACTGATATGACTTAAAGGATTAATATAAGAATGTATCGGATTTAAGACTGCATTAACCAAAGTATGGTTAACCTGCAAATGATTTTGATTTTGAACATGAATGTGATTTTGATTTTGAACAATTGACGGTGAATTTGAAACTATTATTTGATTATTGTATATAAAATTAGTAATATTTCCAAATAGAATAATAGAACTATCTCTTAACTTAAAAGAAGATCCACTCATACATTTAATCAATTCTAGTTGAGGGAAATACTCAATTAAATCAATGCCTATTAGGACATCCAAATCAAAAAATGAGTTATTAGACTCTTTATAGCCAGAATCAGCCAATTTATAAGATTTATTTTTTAAATTAATTAGAGCCTGATCTACGAACTTAATCTCGTAACTTAATTGAAGATCCTCATCAACCAAAAGAGGAAGGGTGAAACAAGACTGGTCCATATATACATCAAGAACAGTCTCTTTCAAACTGCGGGTGGTAACACCTAAATAGGTTTTTATATCGTATCGAGTGCTTTGATGATTCTCTACAGATATATTGAGTTTGTCAAGCACTCTTTTAGAAAGGTAGGACCTCTGTGAGCCACAGTCGACTAGGCATCGAACTGAAGCTGAAACTTTACCTCTACCAATCCTTATAGTAATTGATGGTAACAAATATAAATTGTTGGTGCTTTGGTTAAAACTAAGACATACATTTATGAGGGTGGAACTTTTCCTTTGCTTACAAAGAGCAGTAATATGACTTCTTTTATTGCAAACTTGGCAACTGAAAGAAAGTTGCTCCTCAAGTCCAGGACACTGATCTGCTGTTTGTTTAGTACTTGAACAATTACTGCATAGACTCATTTCATTACGTCTTTTAATTCTTAAATCATAGGTTTTGATAAACATTGCAATTGGTCATCACATGACCTTGGGATGAACAAAACTTACATGATTTTGCAAAACCTTTGATTTTAGAAGTGGATGAATCAATACCATGAGAAGCTTCATTTCCACTAACTTCATTAGTATGAGTTTTGAAATTCTGCAAAGCAGAATTGGAATCAGGCCTATTATTAGATTTTAAGGACTCATTCGTCCTTTGATTTTCATTATTTTTAAATTTAAAATTAGGCTCATCCGAAGTATTTATAATTTTAAATTTGGAATAAGTATTACGGGGAGGAACTTGATGGAAATTTTGACTTTTATTATGATTTGACGTTTTAACAATATTTTTGATAACTTCATTGTAACTATTAAATATTTGATTTAAATCGGGGTAATTGGTATTCAACTTGCGAGTAATTTCTTTTACTACCACATTAGGTAATTTTGATAAAACTATGTGGCTAAGTACTACTAATCATGTAGCCTCCTCAAGATATTTGAGGTTATAACTCTCACGTTCATATATTAATGTTCTGATATCATTTAAGTAAACCCTTGTCGTATTATATGTTGGGTCAAATGCAGGTTTTAAATTGATTATTTTTTTAATAATTTCATCAATGATGAAATTTTCGTCTAAAAACTCTTTGTCTAAAAGTTCAAGAGCCTTATTATAATTATTATCACTAATAGAAAGATTCTGAATCAGAGAGTACGCATATCTCTTTAATTTATTTTTTAAGCAGTGAAGTTTAATGGATTCACTTAAATTTTTCTGTAAATCTAAGGAACTCTTAAATTTTGAAATGAAGGTTTTATAAGCAAACTTATCAGTTTCATTGCCCTCAAAGAAAAAACAATCTATAGCTCTAAGAACAGATTCACTGAAATGAGAGCAAGTATTTTTTGGAGGGGTGGCATTTTGATCCCCTTTAGATTTTAATTCACTTAATTTTGATTTAATTGAGCATTGGTACTGAATCTCACTACACAACTCCTTATTATAAAACTCAGGAATGAGGGAGTCAACTTCATTATCGTTAAACATTTTTATAATATTTGTATTCTTTTGTTTGATATCTTTTAAATCAAGGAACTCACTTCCTCTTATAAGATCAATAATTAGCATAAACCGCTTCTCTTTATCTTTATTACTATATGTAGCCTACTCTATCTGACTAAGCATAAATACCACTTCAGCCTTGAGGATGAAATGGTTGAACTTATAGGCTGATTTTTATTAACTCTGGATCAAGAAGAAGTTTAGCCCTGGGTCAGACATTTTCGCCAGAAATTTGGCTTGAATGAACCAGAAAATGAACCTTGAACAAAGATGAAATAATGAAAGATAGCCTTAACACCAGGCCAAATTATTTGATTTGAATTTTGAAAAGGCCTTATTAGACCAAAAAAACTAAAAATTTGAAGTTGAAAGTGATCTAGGCCTAGAATGCCTAACTTTGAAATTGAATTTTTTGAGAAGAAATGAGATATGGCCTACCACCAGGCCAAATTATTTGATTTGAATTTTTGAAAAGGTTTAGAAGACCACAAAAAAAACAAATTTTGAGGTTGAAAATGACCTAGGCCTACTAGGCCTAAGTTTGAGCTTGAATTTTTTTAGGAAATCACTATAATGGAATGGTTAGGCAATGATGCATTGCTTATCTAACTCTCATACCAAATTTTGAATTAAATACACTAAGACTAACTAAACTTAGGGCAAAAACACCAATAGGCTAGTCTCGATAGGCCCATGTGGCTTCTAACTGTCTCTCTAATATTTTCCATGCTCAAATAAACCTTAATTTTAAATTGATTTTGAACTAATAATAATACACAAAATATCGAAACTGCTATAAGCTTCGGAGTTAGCTAGATTATAATTTGCAATATTGCTAGCACGAGTTATCAAGAACTTGCAACAAACCCGTTCGTTGAGACCTATATAGATTACACAATTGAACAAAAAAGTCTTTGAATGTTAATAGAACTAAAAAATTAATATATAAGTACAATTGTGTAACTACATAAGCCTTACCTTGAGTTTGTTGGTTATTCAAAGACTTTTTTGGTCCTTGAGGAAGTTCTATTAGTTTTTAAGATAACTCAGCCTTGTGGCTTTATTAAATTATAACTAACTAACTTATTAGGTTAAATTGAATAGGTGAGTAAGAGATAAAGAGAATAGAGGTAGGTTGATAAAGGTTGAGAAAGGGAAAATTACAATTTACCTCCTAACACCTTACATTTTTGATTATTAAAATTTTGATTTCACAAGCACGATTAAATAGGACCGCTATTGAATTTGAAGTGAACTATATTGTTTTTTGGCGTTTAGTGAATTCTTGTAATTATACCCAATATTGGCAAAGTACAAATTCCACTAAATATTATAAGAATATAAGTTGATACTTATGACTTTTTTTATATATTACATCCAAATACGGTACTAAAATAAAATAAAATAGAAGAGACATAAGTGAAAGTATATAATAGTTATTATATCCTAAAATAAAACTAAAATAGAAGAGATATATATGTAGAAGTATATAATAGTTTTTATAGACATTTTCGCTGAAATTTGGCTAGAATGACCCAAGGACAAATGAAACCTTGAAGAAAGATGAAAATGAAAGATGGCCTACCATCAGGCCAAACTATTTGATTTGAATTTTGAAAGGGTCTAGAAGACCAAAAATGAATTTAAATTTTGAAGTTGAAATTGATCTAGGCTTACAAGGTCTAAGTTTGAGCTTGAATTTTTTGAGGAAAACACTGAAAGGGAATGGTCAGGTAATGATGCATTGCTTCTCTAACTCTCATACCAAATTTTGAATTAAATACACTAGGACTAACTAAACTTAGAACAAAAACGCCAATAGGCTAGTCTCGATAGGCCCATGTGGCTTCTACCGTCTCTAATATTTTCATATGTTCAAATAAACCTTAATTTTAAGTTAATTTTGTACTAATAATACACAAATATCATAACTGCTATAAGCCTCGGAGTTGGCTAGATTATAATTTGCAATATTGATAGGCACGAGTTATCAAGAACTTGCAACAAACCCGTTCGTTGAGACCAATATAGAATACACAATTGACGAAAATTTAATCTAAAGCAGATTAAATTAAAGAGCATAAAAATCTTTGAAAGATTTTAAAACTAAAAAATAATATATATGTACAATTGTGTATCTACATAAGTCTTACCTTGTTTGTTGGTTTTTCAAAGATTTTTTTGCTTTGAGTAATTCTTGTAGTCCTAAGTAACTCAGCCTAATGCTTTGGTAAAATAGCACTTACAAAATTAAGTAGGTAATTGAATAGTAGAAGGTAAAGAGAATAGAGATAGGTTGATGATAGTTGAAAAGAAAATTAAGAAATTAGACAATTTCACCTCCATACCTCTACTTTTGATTTAATTGAATGTTCACTGCCACAGATCACGACCGTTATTGAATCAGTAATTGAACCAATGAACCTCATTCTGAATTTTTATGAATTTCTGGGTGTTATATATATCCAATTGAGACAAAATATAAATTCCGCTAAAACTAAAATAAAGATACCATATGTGAAAATATATAGCCTAGCTAATAGTTTTTATATCCTAAAATAAAATACTAAAATAAGCAAAATAGAAGAGATATATGTGGAAGTATATAATAGTTTTTATAATCTTTTTTTTTAATACTTGCATGACCTTTTTAGCCTAGAAATTCTTGAAAAATATATCAAACAAAGTAAAAAATCCACTGAAACATTGTTAAAATAAATGAACAAAATATAAAAGATATATGTGAAAATATTTAAGTTTTTATATCATCAAAAGCTTTGCTGAAGTCTAAATATTTAATATCAACTGGATCTCTTCGGTCAATGCAGTCAGTAATGTATTCCATAAATTCTAAAAGGTTTGTCTGACATAACCTTTTAAAACCATGTTGAGAGTCAAATAATCTCTTGTTATCTTCCAAACATTTCTCTATATGACCTTTCAGTAACTTATCCAAAACTTTTGCAACCAGAGATGGCCTATAATTTCCCAAATATTCCTTACTACATTTCTTATAAATAGGCACAACATATGCTGTTTTCCAGTCGTCAGGTATTTCACCAAATGTTATAGATTGCTTAAAAATCAAATACAGTGCCTTTGCAATACTGGTACAACCCTCCTTCAGAATTTTACCATATATACAATCAGGACCTGAAGTTTTACTTGGGTCAATATGGTCCAATAAAGATTTAATATCTTTTACCTCAAATTCAAATACTGGAAGCCTATTTATTACAGAACTATTAGTCTCCAAACTATTATCCAATATTTCCTCAGTAAACATTTAAGAAAAATAAGCATTGAAAATGTTGACCAACTTCTTATTTGAACCATAGTTTATCATATTATTGAACTCACTAAAATTTCGTCAATTTTAATTGATTTAATTTTAAATTTAATTTTAATATGAAGTATGTACTATTATTATTATTATTATTATTATTATTATTATTATTATTATTATTATTATTATTATTATTATTATTATTATTATTATTATTATTATTATTATTATTATTATTATTATTATTATTATTATTATTATTATTATTATTATTATCATTATTATTATTATTATTATTATTATAAATGATTTAGTAATGTATTTATTTATCTATTTGCAAGATAAAATGTAATAGCAATTTTATGCTCAATAAAGCCTAAAGTTATGTCAGTTTTAGATCCTTTTAAAGTTAAAAAATAAGGCTTAGAGTACAATTTATTGAGCATAATTCTTTTTAATCTTGGACGTTTGATACTATAAACAAAATGGAACGTGGACTTCGGCCGGACAGACTCGAAATACATCCCTCATCTCCTGAGGCTCCGAAGATTTTTAAGCATTGGCTGTACATTTTTGAGAGGTATAAAGAAAGCATCGCTTCTGATTCCGAAAGTTGTAATTTGGGACTTTTAGCTAATTCCTTATCATCTGACAATTTTGAGGTTGTATCTGATTGCTCTCGTTACAGTGATGCTATTAAGAAATTGAAAGATTTGTTTATCAAAACCCCGAATGAAGTTGTGGCCCGCCATAAATTGTATACCCGTCATCAGAAGAGTGATGAAACTATTGATGATTATGTAAGAGTATTGTATTCACTCAGCATTGATTGTAACTATAGGTCTGTCTCTGCTGAGGAACATAGAAGTCAAAGTATTAGGGACGCTCTTATAGCTGGATTGTCCTCTAGTCTTATTAGGACTAGACTTTTGGAAAATAAGAATTTATCTCTTGATAACGCTGTGGAGCAGGCTAGAGCTCTGGAAATTGCTGGTAAAGATTCCCAGAGTTATCTCTCTAAAATAGCGTTGGCTCATGTTAAAACAGCTGATTTACCTGTCTCTTCTAACAAATTTTCTGAAGCTGGAATAGTTGATTCTGACGAAGGCCCTGCAGCTTCTGGAATGTCCCAGGACATTGGAGCTGCAGCGAGACCTTGGAAATGTTTCTTTTGTGGGTCCTCCAAAATTCATTCAAGGCAGAAGTGTTCTGCTCGGGATGCCATATGTCATAAGTGTAAAATTAAGGGACACTTTTCATCGGTATGTCGTAGACCTAAGAGTGAAATATTTGCAAATCCTGGAACATCAGCAAGTGTTCCTACTGCTACACTGTTGACAATTGTAGAGTCTTCTTGTTCTACTTTAGGATTAAATTCTTCTGTGGTGGAAGTGATAATTGGACATAATACTTTTAATGCTCTTTTGGACACAGGTAGCAGTGAAAATTTTGTCTCATCAAGTGTTGTTAAACAGCACTGCTTCAAGGTTGACCCTTATTGTGGTATGATAACTATGGCTACCTCAAGGTTTAGTCAAAAAGTGGAAGGCATTTGTTGTGTTGATCTGACACTAAATTCGAGAGAATATAAGAATGTGAGGATGCTAATCATGCCTGGACTGTGCCAAGACATTATTCTGGGACTCCCTTTCTTGAAGAATCATAAATCTATTAGTTGGGGATTTGGGGGTCCTTTGCCTACAATGGAGTTTAGTTGTTTGACTTCCTTAAATATTGAACCACCTCGAATTTTTCAGAATCTAACACCTAATGTGAAGCCTATTGCTACTCCTTCTCGAAGATACAGTTCATCTGATGTGAACTTCATTAAGTTGGAGATAGAGCGTTTATTAAAGGAAGAGATTATACAACCTTCTCAGAGTCCCTGGAGAGCCCAAGTACTTGTGATTACTCAAAATAATTCCAAGAAGAGGATGGTTATAGATTATTCAACTACTGTGAATCGATATACATATCTTGATGCTTATCCCTTGCCAAATATTGAAAACTTGGTTAATAACATTGCAAAGTATTCTGTATACTCTGTTATCGATTTAACGTCAGCATATCACTTGGTTCCCTTGCATCCAGATGATAAGAAATACACTGCATTTGAAGCCTGTGGAAAGTTGTATGAATTTAATAGGCTCAGCTTTGGACTTACCAATGGTGTTGCTGCTTTCCAGAGAGTGATGGATACTTTTATTGACAAGTATGATTTAAGGGACACTTTTTGCTATTTAGATGATTTAACAATCTGCGGAATTGATAAAAAATCTCATGATGTCAATCTTAGACGATTTATTAGAGCAGCTGAAGAGAGTGGTATGGTTCTCAATATGGAAAAATCTAAGTTTTCTCAAACTTCTATATGTGTCTTAGGGTATGAAATTAGAGAGCATGAATTACGTCCTGACCCTGCTCGTTTAGATCCCATACGTACTTTACCATATCCTAGGGATAAAAAGTCATTGGATAGGATTCTTGGTTTGTTTGCTTATTATGCAAAATGGATTCCCAAATTCTCAGAAAAAATTCGCCCCTTAATCGATGTATCATTCCCTCTGGGTGAGGCTTCTAAGGCTGCTATTGACACCTTAAAAACTTCTATTATTAATGCTGTGAAAATGCATATTGAAGAAACTCTAGAATTCACAGTAGAAACGGATGCATCTGATAGCTGTATTGGAGCAGTCTTGCAACAAGAAGGACGACCATTCTTTTTTTTCTCGCACTCTGAACTCCTCGGAGAAAAATCATTGTTCTCTTGAGAAGGAGTGCTATGCTATTGTTGAAGCTATTAGACAGTGGAGACATTTTCTGTTAGCTAGGCCTTTTAAATTAATAACTGATCAGCGGTCGATATCGTACATGTTAAGTCAGAACCACAAAGGAAAAATCAAGAATGAAAAAATTATGCGATGGCGTACTGAAATCCAGTCATACAAATATGAGATTGTACATCGACCTGGGAAGTTAAATATTGCTGGCGATGCAATGAGTAGAGCTTTTTGTTCTGCTGCTTCTGTATCTGATTTAATTGAACTACACAGGGGTTTATGTCACCCTGGTGTTGTAAGAATGTCACATTTTATAAGGAGTCGCAACTTACCCTACTCCTTGGATGAAATTAAACGTATTGTATCACAATGTGATGTATGTGCTGGATTGAAACCGCAGTTCTTCAGACCAAAGCCTACCACTCTTATTCAGGCTATGAATCCTATGGATCGATTGAGTATAGACTTTAAAGGACCATTAATCTCTCAATCTCTCAATAAATATTTATTCATTGCGGTGGACGAGTATTCGCGTTATCCCTTTGCAATTCCTTGTCGAGTTACTTCTGCCAATACAGTAATTTCTTGTTTAACTCAAATATTCACCTTAACTGGCATGCCTGCTTACGTGCACTCGGATCGTGGTTCTAGCTTTATGTCTTTTGCTGTGAAGCAGTTTCTTTATGAGAGGGGTATAGCTTCCAGTAGGAGTACTCCCTACCATCCAACTGGAAATGCTCAATGTGAAAGATATGTGGGAGTGGTTTGGAAATCCATTTCTTTGGCTTTGGCTTCTAAAAAATTGCCTGGCCCCTGTTGGGAATCAGTTCTTCCCGATGCCCTCCATTCCATTCGATCTCTTTTGTGTACTGCCACAAATTGTACCCCTCATGAGCGTTTCTTTAAATTCCCTCGTCGTAGTACGACAGGAATCAGTTTACCAAGTTGGCTTATAAGGATTTAAAAAATGATATATAAGTACAATTGTGAATCTACATTAGTCTTACCTGAATTTGTTGTTTCAAAGATTTTTTTGCTCTTTGAATAAGATCTTGATATTCCATAGATAACTCTGCCTTTTGGTTTTAGTAATCTATCACTTAAAATCTTAGTTAGGGTAAATTTGATTGGTGAGAAGGTAAAGAGAATAGAGATAGGTTGATAGTGAAAATATTTGAAAAGAAATGAAGAAATTTACCTCTATACCCTTTTTACATTTTGATTATTAACTTTGATTACATTACACAAACACGACTAAATAGTACCGCCTTTGAATTAGAAGTGAGTCCACAATTGTCGCAAGACATTGTGATTTTTTAGTGAAATTTAGTGAAAAATGGATACCACATGTAGACAAAAATATAAATTCCGCTAAAACTAATAAATAAAAGATACTGTATATAGCAAATAGTTTTTAAATCCTAAAATAAAATACTATATCCTAAAATAAAATACTAAAATAAGCAAAATAGAAGAGAAATATGTGGAAGTATATAATAGTTTTTATATCCTCCCACTGAAGAGTTGCAATGAAAACCATTGCAATTAAAAGAATTAAATTTTTTACAAATCAGATAAATTCCTGCGAAGGAATTCTTGACACTTGACAGCAGCCTGTCTAATAGGTCTTTCTTTGACTGAATTGAGCTGAGAAATTTGATTCTGTTGAGAGTCAAGTTGAGGTGAATTTATACCTGAAGTTGAAGGTTGTACATCTACAATAGCAGTATCACTATTACTTTGAATAACTGAATTTGAATTTGAGGGATCAACTTGATCTGTATTTTCATTGTTTTGACCATCTGGATTGGAGAGATCACTGCTTGCTTCAGCATCAGTTTCTCCACAGGAGACAGAGTGGGTAATAGATAACTCCAATGGGTAGAGATGACAAATAGAATAATGACAGGTTTGTCCATCTCCCTTTTTTAATAACACACTCCTGATCTTATTGTCATCACCAACAATGACTTCCAGAACTCTTCCCAAAAGCCAGAAGGGTCTAGGCTTATTAGGTGTGTGTATCAGAACTATATCTCCAACCTTAATTCTGTTGGTCCACTCTGACTGATAGAGATTTCTACTTGTCTGGCGCAAATTTAATAGGTAAGACTCATACCATAATTTCCTGAAAGTCTCTAAAACTCTTCCTTGAGCAGTTAGAGTTATGGCTAAGTCTTGTTGTGAGGGAGGAAGTTTTTTCCATATTGGGGTGGAAACTTCATTGAATATGAGGTTTGAATTGCCATAAGGCTTCAAAAAGGAATTTGGAGCAATAACTTCCAAATCATTATCTGATGACCTATAGGTTAAAGGTCTTGAATTGATAACATTGATGATATTTGAAATAGATGTTAACAGTTGAAAGTAAGTTAAGGTTGCTTTACCTATAGTTTTATAGAGACATCCCTTAACTGTTCGTATCATTCTCTCCCAAACTGATCCCACCCAACTGGAATAGACTGGAATCTTGTAATGTTTGATGTTATTGATACGCATATGTTCGGAGAACATATTTGAAGACAAAGATTCTAACAGTATATTTCCACCTTGTTTGAAATTCCTGGCATTATCTGAGTACAAATTGGACGGTATGCCATATATATTTGTGAAACGTTGGAATGAAAGTAAAAAGGATTCAGTGGACATATCTGGAAGGACATCAACATGAATAGCTCTGATGTTAAGGCAGGTGTAAATTAATAGATACATTTTTTGAAATTCCTTATCATTAATCTTTACAACGAGATGCCCTGTAAAGTCCACTCCAGTATGCTCAAAAGGACGCACAAAATTAACTCTATGATGAGGAAGATTAGTCATTTTTGGATATTTAAAGGGTATACTGTTAAATTTTTTGCAAACTATACAGTCTGACAAAACATTCTTTACAGCCTGCCTGGCCTTGGTAATCCAAAAGCCATGAGCTCTGATAAAATTGATAGTGGTTTGAACACCCAAATGTTGACATCTTGAATGAAAGTCTCTTATGATTAATCTAGTGAGATGATGATCCTTGCCAAGAAGAATTGGATTTATCACATCATCATTATATAAAAGTGTCTTGGCAATTCTACCTTTGGATCGGATTAGGCCTTTATCATCTATGAATAAGTTAAGTTGATTGACCAGCGGTGGAATTTCATCCTTTTTAGGATTTTGGAGAAATAATATCTCCTTAGAAAAACAATGCTGCTGCATTATCTTCAACCAATAGAGTTGGGCTTTCTGATCACAATCTTCATCCAGCCCTTTACTCCTGCTGATGAATTTGAATATTTTTGAAGTTACTTTATAAAGCCTATGCACACTTGAGTAATCTTTAAATGGTAACAAAGACTGAGAAACAACCACAGATGTGTTACATTGTAAAGTCTTTTCCTTATTGGCCTCAGACAAACATTTAAGTTTACTAATAGGCCATTGAGATTGATCTAAAAGAATCCAAGAAGGACCCTTTAGCCATAATGGCAATTTTGAAAGAAAAGTAGAGGTTGTAACACCTCTGGTAATCAGATCTGCTGGGTTTTCAGCAGTATTGATGTAAGCATAAGAAATGGATACATTGTACTCTAGCTCAACTTGATTTTTGATTTGATAAATTTCTTTGAGCCTATTATTTACAAAAACATTTTTATTTTTTGCTCTTCCGGATAGGAGCCATGAAAGGACAATTTGAGCATCTACAAACACCTTTATGTTTTTGAACTGAACATTAGAAAATTCTGATAATATTGATTTGATACATTTGAAAAATAAGAACACAGACAACAACTCTAAAGAGGGCAAAGCCCTAGATTTGAGAGGGGCCACCTTGGCCTTTGAGAATATTAAATTAGAACCTTGACCTATACTATAAACGACAAAACCATAACAAGATGAAGAAGCATCACAAAATACGAATAAAGAGTTCGAGGGAGAAGGTGAGAAAGCACACCTTTCAATTTCAATATTATGTAATTTATTTAAATCTGAACATAGTGAAGACCAGGAAACTAAAACATCAGCAGGGACCTTTTCATCCCAATCGAGACCTAATTGCCATAATTTCCTAATTAATAACCGACCTCTTAAAGTTACGGGTAAAAAGATATTTAAAGGATCAAAAACCTTGGACACAGCAGACAACAACAATCTTTTGGTATTTGCATCAGCATTTACTGAAAATTTTGCTAGTTTTAACTTATCTGTAAGAGGATTAAAAAGATATCCAAGAACCTTATCTTCTGATTCCTGATGTTGAACTATTCTACCCTCTTCTTCCATAACAGTTCTTAATTGATCATTATTAGAGTCCCAACTTCTAAGATGGAAACCACCATCTTCCATTCTTTTGTTGCATTCATAATAAAGTTCTTTTAAATGTTGTAGATCATTGCCACTAATAATTAAATTATCAACAAAAAAATTATTCAATAGAATCTGAGTACATGCATCATCCTCATAAGACTGAGCATGATGCTTAATAATATAATTGAGGATGAAAGGTGAGGATGTGAAACCAAAAACAATGGTTGAGTATCGATAAGCCTTTAATTGACCATTACTTTTCCAAAAAAAGCAAAAGCGATTGCGGTCTTCAATAGATTTTAACTCTTGTTTAATATCCGCTAACATGACAAACTGATTTGATCTGAACCGGAATAAATGACCCAACAAGGAGGACATAAGATCTGGTCCAGTATAGGCTGCCTCATTTAGAGATGGTAAAGAGTTAGTTTTAAGAGAACAGTTAAACACAGGCCGGACCTTTGTTGATACTTGTTCATCAGTTTTGATAACAGGTCTGTGAGGAACCCAAATATAATTTTTATACTCAGAGGGAGATACACTGAACTCTTCAATAATACCATCAGCTAATTGTTGCTGAAAGACATCATCATAGGCTTTAACTAAATCTTTACTTTCCAAATTTTTATGAACTCTATTAAGCACTGCAAGAGCAATGTTATAGTTTGATGGCAACAAGGGAAGTTTATCTTCAATCCATGGAAGATCTATATGATATTTTCCATCTTTGAACTCTATACCACATTTGAATTTTTCAATCTGTTTCAAATCATCTTCAGATTTATTATTATGCATACTTTCTATACCTAAGGACTCTAATTTGAACATGTTTTCTAATCCTTGCTCTACCTCTGAATTACTTAGGATATGGCTTAAAGGATTAAAATAAGAATGTACAGGGTTTAAGACTGCATTAACCAAAGTATGGTTAACCTGCAATTGATTTTGATTTTGAACATGAATGTGATTTTGATTTTGAACAACTGATGGTGGATTTGAAACTCTTATTTGATTATTGTATATAAAATTAGTAATATTTCCAAATGGAATAATAGAACCATCTCTTAACTTAAAAGCAGATCCACTCATACATTTAATCAATTCTAGTTGAGGGAAATACTCTATTAAATCAATGCCAATTAAGGCATCCAAATCGAAAAATGAGTTATTAGACTCTTTATAGCCAGAATCAGCTAATTTGAAAGATTTATTTCTCAAATTAATTAGAGCCTGATCTACGAACTTAATCTCATAACTTAATTTAAGATCCTCATCAACCAAAAGAGGAAGGGTGAAACAAGACTGGTCCATATATACATCAAGAACAGTCTCTTTCAAACTGCGGGTGGTAATACCTAAATAGGTTTTTATATCGTATTGAGTGCTTTGATGATTCTCTACAGATATATTGAGTTTATCCAACACTCTTTTAGAAAGGTAGGACCTCTGTGAGCCACAGTCGACTAGGCATCGAACTGAAGCTGAAACTTTACATCTACTCAGTG
>JABUQX010140930.1:0-12500 GCA_015478945.1 Trachelipus rathkii
CTTATAATAACTCAATTAAATTTTGGATCACCGCTGTGATGTTACCAATAAAATATATTAAATAAGAACAGCAAATTACCTTCACTAAACTTCAAATAGAATCTTATGAAGCCATGGAAAATGATTGATACACTTGTATCAATAAGTATAATACCTGTATTTAGATTTTAGAGGGAAATATACATTATAATAAAGATACGTAAAATTGTAAAAAGAATGTATATACAACTATATATATATATATATATATATATATATATATATATATATTATATATATATATATATATATATATATATATACTATATATATACTCTATATATATATATATATATTTATATATATATATATATATATATACATAACTACTATAACTCTAACATATATATATATATATATATATACATATGCTCTTTCTATATATATATATAACATATATATATATCTTTATATATATATAATAATATATATAGTATATATCTATATAGTATGTATATACATAAATACTTTTATATAGATACACAAGGGTTTGGGTAAAGTAACTTGGGGAATATATTTTCTTGCTTTGGGCAAAAGATGCACTCTAACTTTCACTCTATTCTTTCGTATCCATTTATAAGATCAACTGCTTGGCCCAGCTCTAGCAAGACGAATGAAGAAGCTTTGAATATGATTGTGTTAGCTAACCTCGATGTTTCCTATTGTGAGGGAACAAAGAATGCAAGGGGGAATTTTGTTATGCATAGCTGACACGATCTATTTTGTACAGAAAACGTTCGAGAACGGAATATTTTGGTTTTGCAAGAAGGCTGGCAAAACAAGGTTATCGTCTTGTGAAAGAGTTTTGAGTCTTAGGGAAAGGGACTTTTAAGGGAATATATGCATTTTGTAGGCAGTTTCTAGGCGAAGCTTGTTTGTTGAAATGGAAGTGTTTTCTTGTATGAGTCAGAATTGAAATCGTGAGAAAAGAGTAAGGAATTCGGTCTGTTGGAACTTGTAAAGGTTTTATAAACACATTGCTATAACAATGTTGATTTAAAAAATTTTTTTTATTCAAAAACTGAATCAGATATATATATATATATATATATATATATATATATATATATATATATATATATATATATATATATTTTATATATATATATATATATATATATATATATATATATATATATATATATATATATATATATATATATATATATATATATATATATATATATATATATATATATATATATATATATATATATATATATATATTTTATATATATATATATATATATATATATATATATATATATATATATATATATATATATATATATATATATTTATATATATATATATATATATATATATATATATATATATCTCTATATCTTATATATATATATATATATATATATATATATATATATATATATATATATATATATATATATATATATATACTATAACTATATATATATATAAATATATATATATTATATATATATATATATATATAACTTAACAACATATATATATATATATATATATATATATATATATATATATATATATATATAAATATATATATATTACAACTATTTGTATATTTATATATATATATATATATATATATATATATATATATATATATATATATATATATTTATATATATATATCTTTCTATAATATATATATAAATATATATATATATATATATATATATATATATATATATATATAACCTTATATATATACTCTACCTTTATACTATATATATATATATATTTGTATTTGCATAGGCATATATACCATATATATATATATATATATATATATATATATAACATATATATATATATATATATATATATGTATATATATATCATATATATGTATATATTATATATATTTATATATATACAGTATATATATATATATATATATAACTAACTATATATATATATACTATATATAAATAATATCTTACTATATATATATATATATAACATAACATATATATATATATAATACTATATATATATATATATATATATGTGAAGGTCCGTTTAGTGTAATGCTATATCTAGCTTTAAAACATTAAAGGGTGCGCTTAAGCATTAAGTAAAGAAAGAAAACATCAAAGATTGCAAGGTGGAATCGCAGATATTTTATCCCAGACGGAAGTTGAAAAGAAAGAACTCAAATTTGAAGAAAGAATGCGGATTCATCATTAAAGTGAAGACGAATTCAGAAAATTTTAGTTTTTCTTTATTTTATTTTTATCTTCAGTTAATAAATTAAGAGTTGGAAATGGGTCACTTCTGTTGATATATATATATATAGCAACAAATAAAGTCATTACTATAACTGCTGCTGCTCATATATATATATATATATATATATATATATATATATATATATATATATATATATATATATATTAGACTGGTCCTTAATATTTAGACTATTGTGTTTACATACAGGACCCCGTAGATGTGTTCCATATTATATTAAAATATTTCATTGCAAGTTTGAGGTCATTTTGTTTGCAGTAACCCGTGACCCACGATTCTCAAAAGTTGGCATGATGTGGATAATAGACTTTTTCGAAGTATTAACTTGGAGCAGTTGTCTGTACTGCCTCGGGTTGGTTTGTACGTGCGTTTTTATACCTTGGTTATGCCTAAATATCCTGTAAGATGAAGTGCACACTGAACAGTGAACAGATGTGAAACAAGACAATTTCCTCTTACATAATATTACAGTGTTTTAATATATTTTAGGTTATTATTAAAATTAAATATTTCACGGAAAGAACGGTTTCTTGTCGGTTCAATGAAAAATCAAATAACCGAGAGTTAGCTCCCTCTCGAGGAGATGTCCTATTTTATAACTTGCGTACAGTAAATTTAAATTTACATGATAGTGCATCTCTTGCAATTGATGAATGTTTATTGTTCTATAGAAAGTCACGTATACCAACGCAAGATTGTTCAGACTGCATCAAGAAATAGAAAAAGTTATAAGAATATAATCGCATACTAGAAAAACATATAAAAAGAAAGAGTGAGTTGTGTAGACAAAAAGAAAAAGAATTTAAAGATAGTCTAGATGATATTTTTGGTATATACCATGGAAATGCAATGGATATGATCAAATAGAGAAAGGTAGAAAGCTTTTACATATGCAGCGACAAAAACGAAGTGTTGGTTGCATGTTGATTGTATATAAGAAGGTAACTGTCCCAGAAATACTAATGGTTGGACGAGTAACAAAGGAATTAAAGAGAAAAGAAAAGCAACTTCGACCACAACAGATTCAGGTTAGTGAAGCTATGAAATTCAATTTTAAATCTGTAATTTGTTACTAATTTTCAATTACTGTGATCCTAATGTTTCATACATATTATATTTCACATCGCTATTTTCTGTCATCATATCGAATAATCGTAGTTTGAAATGAATATTTCAGAATGTAATTATTTGTTATCCTTATCAAAGGATAGTGAAACTCAAGACTTACAGACAGAAACTACAGGAGAAACTATTCAATCACCTAGCAATCCAAGTACAGCCGATATCGACGAAAACGCTTAAATAAAATGTGATGCATCGTTTCAGAGTTCTCACATTCACCCGAAAGAGATAGGAAGGAAATATTGACAGCTAGACTCTCAGCAACACTAGATAAATGTAAAGTTTCCCATAGAGACGCTGTACATATATTGACAGCTTGCGTTGAGGCACTAAATTTAAATCGGAGAGAATATGTCATCAACCGTGGGTCCATTAAGAGGGGTAGAGAAAAGTTTCGCAAGCAGGCAACATTAACGTTAGATCTAAATTTAATGATTCGAAATTAAACTATGAGGTTATTCATTGGGATTAAGATTGGGAGAAAGTCAGTTGATCGATTCCCATTGATAGCAACAGCTTTCAACGTAGAACAACTTCTAGAAGTTCCAGAACTTTCATCAGGAACAGGTAAAAAGATATCATCGGCTGTATATGATACACAAAAGGAATGGTTACTTTTGGACAATGTTCGGGCTTTTGTTTTTGACACAACTGCCAGTAATACAGGAGGGCTAAACGGCGCATATCTCCTCGAACAAAAACTAAACCGTGATATCATATTTTTATGTTTGTCGAAACCATATTATGAAATTATATTGCAGGGAGTTTTCAGTAAAGTACAAATCTCACCAACTAAAGGGCCATAGATCCCCTTCTTCAAAAGATTTCTAAAAAACTGGAAGAATTTTAGCAAGGTTCAATATTTGACATGGGAGGCCGATACAGAGCAGAGAACAATATTATAAGATGATGTAAATGAGATCTCACATTATGCCCAAAATCAAATAAAAGAGAATTAATCTCGTCAGGATTATCAAGAATTTTGGAATTAGCAATTTTGTAGGTCACTTGTAGTTCCTCAAGCGGAATACATTTCCGGCAGCCAGGAGTAGACCACTTATTGAATGGATGGGAAAACAGTATATTGATTAAAAATATATATATTATAGAAAACAATTTGAAAGTATATATATATATATATATATATATATATATATATATATATATATATATATATATATATATATATATATATATATATATTTACATATATTTCTATACAGAGTAATATATATATATATATATATATATATATATATATATATATATATATGAGAAATATATTGATTTCTAGGAAATCTAATTTTAATGATAAAGGCGAACACTGCCAACAAAACTCCATACATGGGTGAATTAACAAGATGGTCGTATTCTTAACTTTATTCTAAACGTTTCGGATTGTACCAATCCATCCTCAGTAGACTAAAAATAAAATTAAAACTAAGATTAAAATTAGGTAAATATATCGTTAAACAATAACTATGACTTATAATGAATGATAAAAAATAAAAATATAAAATAATAAATAAAAAATAAACAGTAAATGAAAAATAAAAAATAAAAAATGAAAAATGAAAATCATGAATAAGAAATGACAGTAAAAAATAATAAAGATTATAGGGTATACTAAAAATAAAAAATGAAAAATAAACACGGGAAATAAAAAATAAATAAAATAAATCACCATAATAATAATGGGGGACAATGACATAACAACAACAATAACTGAAATGCAGTAGCTGGACATAATGAATAATATTCATAATAATAATAATAATAATAATAATAATAATAATAATAATAATAATAATAATAATAATAATAATAATAATCACGAAAAATGACAACATTCACATAATAATATAAATAGTAACAATTATTAACCCACCAACACTTCCAAACAAGCGAGAAGAAGCAAGACTTATGCAGAAAGCATAAAAGATTAAACTATGTGACGAGATAGTTGGTTGTTATATCAAATCGTGTGTAGTTGGGCAGAGCTTGAAGCGATATTTAGAGGGGGACGGAGACTGTGTATAAATAAAGATTCTATGATGCGACCTTCTTTAATGGATTTAAAAGGTTTCAAGATTGAGAAATTATTGTTTAGGATGGGATGATCGTTTTGGAACGCATGGTCCCGGATTGCTGATGTTTCCGGGTTGGTGTATGGGAGGCCCGTTCTGAACGAGATACCCTTATGCTTTTCAATTCTGATCGTGAGTTGAAGGGGAGTTTCCCCTATGTAGCAGGCGTGACAGTCTGCACACTGATATTTATAAACGACCATTTATCGAAGCAATTTGGGAATGGAAAAAAGAACTTATGCTAAAGGGATTAGACGAAATAAGTTTGAAATCTATATGTGGGTAGGCAGAGTCAAGAATTTTCCTAAGAGATTTAGTAAGATCTGTGGTTTTGGGGCCGAGAAAGGGGATTTTGAGATAAATTGAAAGTTAAGGAGCTGAAAAGGTGAGAGTTTTAGGACGAAAGATGTAGTCCAAATAGAGGTTGAGAATCCTATCAAACATGTAGGGGGGAACAGATTGCCGACAAAGAAGTTCCGTAGATAGCACATTTCTGAGTGGAAACCGGTCCAATCTGAGCATATCTTGTATGCCCGATCAATCAGACATAAAATACTATTAAGTTTGAAGCGTAGGGGAATGAAGCTGAAGAAGTTAGTACCCAGGATAGTAGAGGAAGGCTTACGATATGTAGAGGTACGGAAGCGGCCATTGGTGTTATGTTCGATAGTTACATCTAAGAAGGGAAGGCGTCTGTTGGTTTCTAGTTCCATGGTGAATTTAATATTTGGATGTTTATTATTAAGATAGTCCAAAAATTGTGCAGGGTGTGATTGATCTTTGAATATGCGGTAAAATAAGGGTTTGAAGAGGGGTGGGCACTGTTCCAACCAAATAGCTTCATGATGTGTGAGAAAAGCATTTGCAAAGGCTGGGCCGAGCGGCGATCCCATCGCCATGCCATCGATCTGTTGGTGAAGAATGTTGTTAAAAAGGAAGATGGTGTCTTCCGTGGCCAATTGTAGAAGTTTTTTGAACTGAGTAGATACGAAATTAAATTTTAGAGAGGGATCTATATTGGGAGGTAAATTATTGTTAAAAATGGACTGAGTTATAATGTTGATAGTTTCAACAATTGGGATGTTTGTGTATAGGGACTCTATATCAAAACTGGCCATGAAACACTGATCGAAAGACAAACCCCTCAACTCTTCAATGAAGTGGAAGGTATCTCTGATCGTGAAGAGGTTGTTTGTGATGGTTTTGAGGTAAGGAATTAAAAATTTGGCGAGTTTGTAGGTAGGGGAATTGATGGCTGATAAAATAAGACCGAGTGGTGTGTTAGGTGTGTGGATTTTGAGAAGACCATAAATGGATCCAGGGATTGTACCAGAGATACAGAGATCGGAATCAGGGGGTAAAGCATTCAGGGATTTTAGTTTCCTAATGAAATTGTTTATTTTAGTTTCAATTTTTAAAATGTGTTTGAAAGGATCAATATTGAGAATTTTAAATTTAGAGGTATCAGAAATAAGATGAGTCAATTTATCAACATAATTATTCCTATCCAGGACCACAACGCCCTTTCCTTTGTCTGGTCTCGTTATTATAATGGATGAGTCACGTCCAAGTAGTTTAAGGGTTAAAAAATCCTTACGTTTAAAGACGGGGGAGAAAAGTTTGTGTCCTTTAAAGTTATAAAAAAATCGATTAGCGACAGATTTAATATTATGAATGGCATCTCTAGTAACACTTTCAGAGTTCGGAAATGGGTAAAGTTCAGTCAACTGTGTACACAATCTTTCAAATTGGCAAAAATAATTGATAAAATTAAGTTTAAAACAAGGGAGTTTAAAATCAAGACCAAGTGCAAGGATACGTTTCTCATCCAGGGACAGAGTTCTACTACTAAGATTGAATATGACAGCATCGGGATCTATGTTTAGGTTGTAGTTTAAGCCAAGTCGTGACAATTTGCGTTCATGACGGTTTTTAGTAGAGGATGCAAAAGATTTGATATTATTATTAATAAGGTGCCTCAAATGATGATGAAAGTCGAGGTATGAAACGGACTGTTTAAGCGAGTTTGTAAGTTCCGTAATTTTAACTGTATATTGATTTATTAGGCGTTGCTTGAATTTGATTTCCAAGCTAAGTAAAGAGTTAACCGTTTTTCTATAGAGAGACGTATTATTTAAGTCTTTTCTATATAACCTAAACCTCATAAATTTGGGTGTAAACTTATATCCCTTACAAACTGTGAGGAAGTGAAGGTCCAATTCTGCTTTGGCTAGGTTCTTCCTAAATTTCTCCAGGTTACGGTAGTTTCGTAGAACAGCATTGTTGTAGCGATTTCGTAATATATGAGAAATATATTGATTTCTAGGGAATCTAATCTTAATGATAAAGGCGAACACTGCCAACAAAACTCCATACATGGGTGAATTAACAAGATGGTCGTATTCTCAACTTTATTCTAAACGTTTCGGATTGTACCAATCCATCCTCAGTAGACTAAAAATAAAATTAAAACTAAGATTAAAATTAGGTAAATATATCGTTAAACAATAACTATGACTTATAATGAATGATAAAAAATAAAAATATAAAATAATAAATAAAAAATAAACAGTAAATGAAAAATAAAAAATGAAAAATGAAAATCATGAAAAATACATATTAATGACTAAGAAATGACAATTAAAAAATAATAAAAGTTATAGGGTATACTAAAAAATAAAAAATGAAAATAAACACGGGAATAAAAAATAAAATAAAATAAATCACCATAATAATAATAATAATAATAATAATAATAATAATAATAATAATAATAATAATAATAATAATAATAATAATAATAATAATAATAATAATAATAATAATAATAATAATAATAATAATAATAATAATAATTATTATTAATAATAATAATAATAATCACGAAAAATGACAACATTCACATAATAATATAAATAGTAACAATTATTAACCCACCAACACTTCCAAACAAGCGAGAAGAAGCAAGACTTATGCAGAAAGCATAAAAGATTAAACTATGTGACGAGATAGTTGGTTGTTATATCAAATCGTGTGTAGTTGGGCAGAGCTTGAAGTGATATTTAGAGGGGGACGGAGACTGTGTATAAATAAAGATTCTATGATGCGACCTTCTTTAATGGATTTAAAAGGTTTCAAGATTGAGAAATTATTGTTTAGGATGGGATGATCGTTTTGGAACGCATGGTCCCGGATTGCTGATGTTTCCGGGTTGGTGTATGGGAGGCCCGTTCTGAACGAGATACCCTTATGCTTTTCAATTCTGATCGTGAGTTGAAGGGAGGTTTCCCCTATGTAGCAGGCGTGACAGTCTGCACACTGATATTTATACACGACCATAGATCGAAGCAATTTGGGAATCCGCTCTTTAAGGTGGAAAAAAGAACTTATGCTAAAGGGATTAGACGAAATAAGTTTGAATTCTATATGTGGGTAGGCAGAGTCAAGAATTTTCCTAAGAGATTTAGTAAGATCTGTGGTTTTGGGGCCGAGAAAGGGGATTTTGAGATAAATTGAAAGTTTAGGAGCTGAAGAGGTGAGAGTTTTAGGACGAAAGATGTCGTCCAAATAGGAGTTGAGAATCTTATCAAACATGTAGGGGGGGAACAAATTGCCGACAAAGAAGTTACAGGTGGATAACACATTTCTGAGTGGAAACCTTTCCAATCTGAGCATATCTTGTATTTCCGATCAATCAGACATAAAATACTATTAAGTTTGAAGCGTAGGGGAATGAAGCTGAAGAAGTTAGTACCCAGGATAGTAGAGGAAGGCTTACGATATGTAGAGGTACGGAAGCGGCCATTGGTGTTATGTTCGATAGTTACATCTAAGAAGGGAAGGCGTCTGTTGGTTTCTAGTTCCATGGTGAATTTAATATTTGGGTGTTTATTGTTAAGATAGTCCAAAAATTGTGCAGGGTGTGATTGATCTTTGAATATGATGAAGCAATCGTCGAGGTATCTGCGGTAAAATAAGGGTTTGAAGAGGGGTGGGCACTGTTCCAACCAAATAGCTTCATGATGTGTGAGAAAAGCATTTGCAAAGGCTGGGCCGAGCGGCGATCCCATCGCCATGCCATCGATCTGTTGGTGAAGAATGTTGTTAAAAAGGAAGATGGTGTCTTCCGTGGCCAATTGTAGAAGTTTTTTGAACTGAGTAGATACGAAATTAAATTTTAGAGAGGGATCTATATTGGGAGGTAAATTATTGTTAAAAATGGACTGAGTTATAATGTTGATAGTTTCAACAATTGGGATGTTTGTGTATAGGGACTCTATATCAAAACTGGCCATGAAACACTGATCGAAAGACAAACCCCTCAACTCTTCAATGAAGTGGAAGGTATCTCTGATCGTGAAGAGGTTGTTTGTGATGGTTTTGAGGTAAGGAATTAAAAATTTAGCGAGTTTGTAGGTAGGGGAATTGATGGCTGATAAAATGGGACGGAGTGGTGTGTTAGGTTTGTGGATTTTGGGGAGACCATAAATGGATCCAGGGATTGTACCAGAGATACAGAGATCGGAATCAGGGGGTAAAGCATTCAGGGATTTTAGTTTCCTAATGAAATTGTTTATTTTAGTTTCAATTTTTAAAATGTGTTTGAAAGGATCAATATTGAGAATTTTAAATTTAGAGGTATCAGAAATAAGATGAGTCAATTTATCAACATAATTATTCCTATCCAGGACCACAACGCCCCTTCCTTTGTCTGGTCTCGTTATTATAATGGATGAGTCACGTCCAAGTAGCTTAAGGGTTAAAAAATCCTTACGTTTAAAGACGGGGGAGAAAAGTTTGTGTCCTTTAAAGTTATAAAAAAATCGATTAGCGACAGATTTAATATTATGAATGGCATCTCTAGTAACACTTTCAGAGTTCGGAAATGGGTAAAGTTCAGTCAACTGTGTACACAATCTTTCAAATTGGCAAAAATAATTGATAAAATTAAGTTTAAAACAAGGGAGTTTAAAATCAAGACCAAGTGCAAGGATACGTTTCTCATCCAGGGACAGAGTTCTACTACTAAGATTGAATATGACAGCATCGGGATCTATGTTTAGGTTGTAGTTTAAGCCAAGTCGTGACAATTTGCGTTCATGACGGTTTTTAGTAGAGGATGCAAAAGATTTGATATTATTATTAATAAGGTGCCTCAAATGATGAAAGTCGAGGTATGAAACGGACTGTTTAAGCGAGTTTGTAAGTTCCGTAATTTTAACTGTATATTGATTTATTAGGCGTTGCTTGAATTTGATTTCCAAGCTAAGTAAAGAGTTAACCGTTTTTCTATAGAGAGACGTATTATTTAAGTCTTTTCTATATAACCTAAACCTCATAAATTTGGGTGTAAACTTATATCCCTTGCAAACTGTGAGGAAGTGTAGGTCCAATTCTGCTTTGGCTAGGTTCTTCCTAAATTTCTCCAGGTTACGGTAGTTTCGTAGAACAGCATTGTTGTAGCGATTTCGTAATATATGAGAAATATATTGATTTCTAGGGAATCTAATCTTAATGATAAAGGCGAACACTGCCAACAAAACTCCATACATGGGTGAATTAACAAGATGGTCGTATTCTCAACTTTATTCTAAACGTTTCGGATTGTACCAATCCATCCTCAGTAGACTAAAAATAAAATTAAAACTAGGATTAAAATTAGGTAAATATATCGTTAAACAATAACTATGACTTATTATGAATGATAAAAAATAAAAATATAAAATAATAAATAAAAAATAAACAGTAAATGAAAAATAAAAAATGAAAAATGAAAATCATGAAAAATACATATTAATGACTAAGAAATGACAATTAAAAAATAATAAAAGTTACAGGGTATACTAAAAAATAAAAAATGAAAATAAACACGGGAAAAAATAAAATAAAATAAAATAAATCACCATAATAATAATAATAATAATAATAATAATAATAATAATAATAATAATAATAATAATAATAATAATAATAATAATAATAATAATAATAATAATAATAATAATAATAATAATAATAATAATAATAATAATAATTATTAATAATAATAATAATAATGACAAAAAATGACAACATTCACATAATAATATAAATAGTAACAATTAATTATTAACCCACCAACACTTCCAAACAAGCGAGAAGAAGCAAGACTTATGCAGAAAGCATAAAAGATTAAACTATGTGACGAGATAGTTGGTTGTTATATCAAATCGTGTGTAGTTGGGCAGAGCTTGAAGTGATATTTAGAGGGGGACGGAGACTGTGTATAAATAAAGATTCTATGATGCGACCTTCTTTAATGGATTTAAAAGGTTTCAAGATTGAGAAATTATTGTTTAGGATGGGATGATCGTTTTGGAACGCATGGTCCCGGATTGCTGATGTTTCCGGGTTGGTGTATGGGAGGCCCGTTCTGAACGAGATACCCTTATGCTTTTCAATTCTGATCGTGAGTTGAAGGGAGGTTTCCCCTATGTAGCAGGCGTGACAGTCTGCACACTGATATTTATACACGACCATAGATCGAAGCAATTTGGGAATCCGTTCTTTAAGGTGGAAAAAAGAACTTATGCTAAAGGGATTAGACGAAATAAGTTTGAAATCTATATGTGGGTAGGCAGAGTCAAGAATTTTCCTAAGAGATTTAGTAAGATCTGTGGTTTTGGGGCCGAGAAAGGGGATTTTGAGATAAATTGAAAGTTTAGGAGCTGAAGAGGTGAGAGTTTTAGGACGAAAGATGTCGTCCAAATAGGAGTTGAGAATCTTATCAAACATGTAGGGAGGGAACAGATTGCCGACAAAGAAGTTTCGTAGATAGCACATTTCTGAGTGGAAACCGGTCCAATCTGAGCATATCTTGTATGCCCGATCAATCAGACATAAAATACTATTAAATTGAATGAATGAGTCACAGAAGATTTTACTCTTCGTCAGCGGGATTCGAACGTTGGACTCCGCGTTGCTGAGTTAACAACAACCGGATGCTCTACCCACTAGGCC
>JABUQX010140930.1:15000-20000 GCA_015478945.1 Trachelipus rathkii
TTTTAGAAGAAAAATTAAAATAGAAGAAGTTTTAAACATGAAAATATCTTAATAGCACGAAAAAATAGTTTTTAAATTATATAAAAAAATAATTTGGTTCCCCCAGGTTGTCGTAAAGTAAAGTAAACTTTCTGCCATGTCTGTGGAATCGTAGGAAAAAATTGTCAGGTACTTTATTTCAATAGTAACAAAATCTATCAAAGAATATCGTAAAGAGAGAATAACACATTTTTTCCCTTCTCCTCCCCCCAGACCAGTTTTATATCATTACTGATTAATTTCCACAGAGGGAGTGATCGTCGAATGATGAGAGATAAAGATTAATACCTTAAACTGGGAAAGAGGAAATCATCTGTGACGTAAAACGTCTTCCATTAATTTGTCAACTTTTGAAGAAAATGCGGAAGAAATTAAACTAGATCTGAAAAATAGGTTTAAGAATTTACAAAACCAGTTTTAAAAAAATAAGAATTAGATTGGCAAAACTAAATTTAGTTTCCTCTTTCAAAGCAAGTTTTATAATTTAGGAATTTCGGTTAGTGTGAACGCTCTTAATTGTTTGAGGAGAAAGTCAAAGAATATTGGGAATAAACCCACACCCCACACCCACACCCACACACACCCACACCCACACCCACACCCACACCCACACCCACACCCACACCCACACCCACACCCACACCCACACCCACACCCACACCCACTGATTGGGAATGATTGGTGAAGAACAAGGTGCATTTAAAGTGGTAGGGGATGTGTGGATCAAATTTTACATTGAAACAAATGATTGAGAAAATGAGATAGAAGAAGAAAAAATTTTATTTAGATTATATGGATTTGCAACAGGCGTATGATAGGATTAATAGGAAAGCTCTATGGCAGAAGTTAGCGATATTTAGTGTTGGTGGTAGGCTTCTGAATGGAATCAAAAGTATGTATGACAAAAGTGAAGTTTGTGTAAGAATAAATGGAGTTGAAAGTGATGGTTTAATATTAATAGCCGAGAGAGGCAGGAATGTATTAGGTCTCCTTGGGTATTCAATTTGTATATGGATGGGGTTGTGAAAGAATTATAGGTAGGGGTGGCATGGGAAGGTATTAGAATGTAGGAGAATGGAAGAGCGGATGATTTGGTTTTCTGTAGCAAATTTGAAGAGAGTTTGAGAGGATTGGTAGAGAAGTTTGCAAGGTGTTTAAGAAGAGGGGTTTGAAGGTAAATGTAGATAAGAGTAAGATTATGATAGTGAGTGAGGGGAGTGAGCGGTATGAAGTTATGTTAGATGGTGAGCAACTTTTGCAAGTGTCTGAGTTTAAATATTTAAGATATGATATATGTTGGATGAAAAGGGGCAATGGATGATGCAGATTGTAATAGGATAGTTGTGAATGGTAGGAAGGTAGCTGGCGCAATTAAACCTTTGGTGGATTTAAATGGACTAAATCTTGAGTAAGCTGGATTTTTCATGTTGGTATCTTGTTACCTGTGTTAATGTATAGTAGTGAAACTATGGTCTGAAATAAAAGGTATAGATCTAAGGTACAATGTGCTCAGATGGACAATCTTAGGGGCGTGCTAGGTGTGAGAAGAATTGATAAAATAAGGAATAAACGCATTAGATAATCGTTTGGTGTGAAGAAATGCGTAAATGAGAGAATAAACGAGAGTATATTGAGATAGTTTGGTCATATGGAAAGGATGGACGATAATCGATTGGTTAAGCAGATCTATAGCGGTGAGTGTGCTGCTAATCGACCGAGTGGGAGACCGAAGAAAAAGTGGATGGAAGTGAAGGAGATAAATGTGAGTTTGGCAGAGGCGAGAAGAAAGGTGCATAATAGGAGTGAATGGTGTGGTTTGTGAGAGGGTATGGTTGAGGGCCTGGCCCAGGGGAAGAACTAAACACATTGAAGAGATACCACAGTGAGCTTACGTCGCAGTCTAGTGAAACCCTACGGGGGGATTTTTCTGAATGCGACGAGTTCTCACATAAGGGTATAGAGGGGATGGTAAAGGGGAAGGGGCTTTATTTTCGACTTGCTTCATATTCTTCTACTATTTTTCTGTTTACGTAGTGTATGCGACGCACCTCACCCCCAATCCGGGGAAATGAGGTGGATGATAATGATAATAATAATAATAATGATGATGATGATATTATATATATATATATATATATATATATATATATAAAGAGTAGCAGTATAGAAAGAAAGATATAGCAAAGATATATGAGCATATATATATATATATATATAGGTTAGTATATATATATATATATATATATATATATATATATATATATATCCTAATTAAGATGAACCACTTTTCATATTTTCATGAAACTTATAGAAAATGTTTTAAAAACTTGTAAAGAATAAAAAAGTAAAAAATAATCGGAAAATGACCCAAAAATATTTAAATTTCACATGTCAAATTAGTTTAAATTTGACAGATACAACTTTTTATAGACTTATATCTTCAAAACCATTTTATTTTATCACCACTCAAGGACCTGGGGGGCACCTTCAAATTTGTGTCCTACAGATTTAAAACTGGAAGACTTCATAACTTTTTTCAATGTCATTGTGCGACTTCTTAAGATTTTTCATGGTCATTTCCGAAATTTTGTTTTAAGTTTTTCTTTCTTTAAAAACAAAGTTTAAATCTATGTAAACTAACGTAACTCAATCTAACCTTACTTAACTTATCATAACTTTACTTAGCAAAATTTATCATTATATTTATAATTTATTTCACTTTGCATTGTTTAAAAAGTAGTTTTTGGTCATTGTGAAGTGCAGACGTGTTTTTGAGCGCTCTCGCTTGATAGTTTATATTTATTTTATTTATTGTTATTATTATTTTGTATAGCTGTGTTTAGTGAAAGTGTGTGTTTTTCAATTTTGTCTTTGTTTTAATTAAAGTTTTTATTAAATCA
This sequence comes from Trachelipus rathkii, assembly GCA_015478945.1. Taxonomy (NCBI): domain Eukaryota; kingdom Metazoa; phylum Arthropoda; class Malacostraca; order Isopoda; family Trachelipodidae; genus Trachelipus; species Trachelipus rathkii. The sequence continues at coordinate 17,940 of JABUQX010140930.1, forward strand.
TATCAGTTGGTATACATTTATTAGATTCAGTGAAGTTTTGCACGTGGAGTTTTTAAAAAGATAAGTTCTAGTTTTAAGTTTTTTTCTTTTCTTTTTTTTTTTTTTTTTTTTTTTTTTTTTTGGTTGCGAATTTTTAGTAGGGTAAACTGGGAAAGGTTACGTAAGTTTGAGTTTTTTATTTTTATTTATTTATTATACAAAATCTGATTTTTAATTAATTTTAGCACATTAAACTTTTTAACTTAGGTTTTAGCGTTTGATGAATTTTATCCTGATTTTTCCTTTTTGTTTGTGTGTGTGCGTGTGCGTGTGCGTGTGTGTGTGTGTGTGTGTGTGTGTGTGTGTGTGTGTGTGTGTGTGTGTGTGTGTGAGAGATGGCAGATTTGCATAGGTGCGGGCTTTATTGTCTTCACCAACATCGCGGCTTAAACTCTAACTCTGCTTCCGTTGAATACCACCTCTCTAACTCTAACCCTAATCTTTTGCTCTTGTCTGAGACTCAGATGGCTAAGAATTCATCTTCTAACTCGTTTAACGTATCCAACTATAACTTATTTCATAATTTCCGTCTAAAGGGTGGAGTATGTGCCTATGTAAACATTAACACTCCTGTAACACGTCTCGTGAATCTCGAATCGCCTAATTTCGATGTTCTGTGGCTTAAAATCTTTCTTCCTTCTACTACAATAATCTTGTGCTTCTGCTACTGTTCTCCTAACAGAACAGATTTTCACGCCTTTTTTGAATATTTTACTACTTCTCACGAGACTGTTATATCTTCTCATCCAAATACTGAGGTCCTCTATTTAGGGGATTTCAATGTACACAACACTGAATGGTTGGGGTCCTCTCATACTGATTTAGGTGGGGATGAGGCCGAATCATTCAGCATTCTCAACGATCTGGAGCAAATAATTAAAGAACCAACACACATTCCGATCGTCCTTAACCAATTTCTTGAACACACGCCTTGACCTATTTCACCACTCAGTCCTCTCTCTCTATAAATACACGACCTTCGCCCCTATTGGTAAATCTGACCACAACTTATATCTCTTTAATTTTAATACTTTCTCTCCGCTAACAGCTCCATCCTGCCCTGTGCGTTCTTTCACCCTGGATCGGCCAATTGGGGGTTTTCTGCGCTGCTTCTCTAGCCAACCATAGTGCTACCAGTGCCTTCGCTCGTGCAGAGGCGTCGGCTTCTGCCGATAAGGTGGAAGGTGTAATCGTTGACGGGATTAGCAGGTTCATTCCTTCTTCGACTAAATCTTTCTCTTCTCATAATCCATGGTTCGATCGTACTTGTTCTCTGGCATTCAGGCCAGAGACAATGCGTATCGGGGTGGAAAAATTCTCGTTCTCCTTTATCACTCTCGCTAACTTTCATTCAGCTAGAAATCGTTGCAGGGATACTCTTCGACGAGCAAAGCTGGCATCAAACGAAAGTGCGCTAACCTCCTTGGTTCTCCTACTGACAAATCTTTCTGGCCTCTTGCCCAAAACATCTCCAACAACTTCTTGTAAATCTACCTTCCTCCTCTTATTCGTTCTGATGGTTCTGTTGCTAATTCTCCAACTGAAAAGGCCAATCTCTTCGGCCTCCTATTTTCCTCTAACTCAACCCTGAATGATTCTGGCATTCCTCTTTCTCCTCCTTCTCTCTTCTTGTGTGGTATCCATGCCTGCCTGGAGATCACATTTGGGATCGGGTGCATGGGCTCTGAAATCTGTTGTGAACGTTAGAAGGTGGTGGCCCGATGGCACTCCCCCGAGTTTGAGGGGGAGTGTGCCTCCAGCGCTGGCCCATCCTCTTCGTTCAACTATATTCTCTATGCCTGAATACTAGCACTTTCCTCAGTGTTGGAAGCGGATATGTCCAACCTATTCGAAAAAGGAAGCCGCTCTGATCCTTCTAACTATCGCCCAATAGTTCTCACTTGTATTCTATATAAGATCTTTGAAACCCCTCAACTCTCATTTCTTAGACCATCTGGAATCATATTCTTCTTTCCGATCGCCAGTACGGCTTTCGGCGCTGGGGGTCTACTGGTGATATAC
>JABUQX010140930.1:30000-32500 GCA_015478945.1 Trachelipus rathkii
AAACTTTATTTATGTTTCATTATTCGTTGGGAATTATGATAGTTAGGTAAGGTTATGATAAATTTTTGTTAAATATTATTATGTTAATGTAAAAAACTTTGTTACTTTAGCATATATTCGTTGGTCTGTATGATATTTAGAGAAGGTTATGATAATTTTTGTTAAATACTACCATGTTAATGTAAAATTGACATTGATATGTTAGAGATATGATTGATAAAGTATGAAGCGGTTACGGTTTTGTATGCTATGTTAGTTACTTTACTGTTGTTAAGTGTGGAACTTTGTTAATGTTAACAGTTTATTTGTGCGTAAGGTATGTTAGGTTTGTCGTTGTATACATTATATTCTTAGTTCAGGTGATACTATGTTGGCTTTATTAATGTGAAAACTTTGTTACGTTAGCATATATTCGTTGGTCAGTGTATAAAGAACTTGATTTCATATTATGTTTATCAATATGATAATCAGAAATGTGACATGAAACCAATAGATCAATAGATCATAGGATAGTGGGAGGAGGTTCGGAGGGGAGAGGAGGGTGGTTTGATTTACTGCATTAGGAGGGGTGCAAAAACGCTAATTTTTAAAGTTATAAACATAAAATGAATAAAAGTTTTGATAAAAAATATATTTTTAAAGAAAATAAAAAAATAAATAAAAGTTTTGTGTTATGTTATTCAAAATATGACTTGAATCAATAGATCAAATGATCAATAGATCAATAGATCATGGATGAGCATGAGAGTGGAGAGGTAGGGTTAGGGTGGTTTGATTACTGATTTTACTATTTTGGGTATGTAAAACTCATGACAATCCTTTAGCACAAAATGTGAGTTGAATCAATAGATCAACAGATCAATAGATCATGAATGGACAGGAGGGTGTCGGGATGATGGTTTGATTTACTGATTTACTGATTTACTGACTTGAATCAATATCCCCAGACACCCTTTACGAACTTATAACCATCATATTCGAGATTTACGGGTTCAATAACATATATAAAGACACAAATATTGTATTATTTTAAAAATATTTACTAACTCGGCACCACACCGGAGCCTGCAGCGGTGCTGGCTCTGGATCCGAATCCGACTCTGACTCCGGATCAGAATCCCTGCACCTTCAACCTTCTACGATCATTTCCAGGTTTTGGGGCTCAGCCTCCCATCACGCGTTGGGTGTAGCGGTGCGGTATGGCGCAGAGTATCTGGTGAGGGGACATGCACGGCGAAGAAAATATTAATCGCTAATTAAACATTTACTATTTATTTATTTTCACTTTTTTCTCGAAAAAAAAAAAAATTCTCACGATAATCAAAAAAATTCCACTGTATTTAATGGCCGAAAATATGAACAGGTTGCCAGATTTGTCGCTAAATCTGAAATCTGACACCCTCGGATACCGCCTATCCACTACTCTCATCTACGACGAGGTGACACTACCAACTATAGGAGAACCAAATTTGAAAGGACTACGATAATTATAACTCGCTAGATTGATTAGGAAGAAATTCGAACTCTAACTCTGTGTATAATATATATTTAATATTTCATAGAAACATGTTGGCTGCTTATTTGCCGTTTAACTAATGCCATAACCAAGTTTTTGGGCTCTGTCTATGACAAGGTTACGTTATAAGAAGTGGGTTCCAAATTTGAGGGAGATAAGACGTCTCTAAGACTCCAGTTGACAGGGACTCCTCCAATTTTGAAATTGGTTCCTATGTTTCGCCAAATTGGGGCCCTACTATATATATATATATATATATATATATATATATATATATATATATATAATATATAAATAGATATCTTCTCGATAGATATATACTTATATAACTCTTATATATATATATATATTTATATATATATATATATATATATATATATATATATATATATATATATATATATATATATATATATATATATATATATATATATATATAGATATGTGGGCTCCTCTAACATATATATATATATATATATATATATATATTCTGATAGGAAAGCCGGAGGAATACATATGAATACATATTGGCTGCTCAGACCACAGATTGTTTAATCAAGGACCGACATTATTAAGTTATAGGAAGTTGGGGAAATAGAAGATGGAAGTGTAGATTTAAGAATGAGCACAGTGGCTAATTCTGGGGTCAGAGAGATGGTTAGAGATAGGAATGAATCGCACGATCTCTCTCCTCACTGAAGTAGGCATTCGATTAAACAGTATGGAAGAACAGCTTCTGTATTGCGATTGTGATTGTAGAGAGTGAGTGAGAGCGGATGAGTCATAGAGAGAGTAAGTGAGAGTAGGAGAGTCATAGAGAGTGAGTGAGAGTAGAAGAGTCATAGAGAGAGTGAGTGAGAGTAGGAGAGTCATAGAGAGAGTGAGTGAGAGTAGGAGAGTCGTGGTGGTAGCGAGTGAGAGTGGAAGAGTTAGTGTGAGTGTGAGTGAGAGTAGAAGAGTCAATAAGTCGAAAGGTATTATATT
>JABUQX010140931.1:2500-5000 GCA_015478945.1 Trachelipus rathkii
GGGTGCTGGCCCCTCCAAGTAGGAAATGACCGTAGAATGATGAAATTCGGTATACACCCTTCTTATAAGGAAACCTCGTCGCATTTGAGGTTACGTTACGCTACGCACATAGGATGTTGGGGTCTGAGCTCCAAAACCTTGGAAATTGGCGTAGAAGGATGAAATTTGGAGAGCACACAGAAAAGGAAGGATAAATAGGACTGGATGATGAGCACGGAGCTTGAGTTGACTCAAGGGTCTTATTTTCAAATAGTTAATTATTTTTTTAAATTTTAATGTTTAAATAAAAAAAATATTTATTTTTTCAAATTTTTATTTATTTTTGTTTTATATGTTTAAAATATTTTGTTTTTACAAAATTTTTTATTCTTTTTATGTCTATAACGTAAAAAACTGGCGTTTTATAGACCCTAAAGCAGTAAGTGTGTAAATCAAACCACACACCCCACCCTTCCCACCCATCCATGATCTATTGATCTATTGATTTAGGTCATATTTTGTAAAACATTACACAAAACTTTTATTTATTTTTATTCTATTTGTTTAAAAAAAGATATATTTTTACTAAAATTTTTATTCTTTTTATGTTTATAACTTAACAAATTTGCATTTTACACAACCTAAAGCAGTAAATCAATAAATCAGTAAATCAAACCACCCACGCTTCCCCTCCTCTTCCACCCATCTATGATCTATTGATCTATTGATTCAAGTCATTTCAAGTATCATTTTGGATAAAAATAGCATAAAAAATAAGTTATTTGAAGAAAATATCATAGTAAAGTTTAATAGTTTACAGAGCCTAAAACAGTAAATCAGTAATCAGTAAATCAAACCAAAAACCACAACCCTCCCACCCTTCCATGATCTCTCGATCTATTGATTCAAGTCATATTTCGAGTATCATTTTGGATAAACATTACATTAAAAAAAATAAGTGCTTTGAAGAAAATATTTTAAAGTGTAATAGTTTACTGACCCTAAAGCAGTAAATCAAAACCCCCACCCCTGCCATCCCACCCTTCCATGATCTATTGATATATTGATTTATTGATCTATTGATTCAAGTCATATTTCAAATATCATTTTAGATAAACATAACATTTAAATAAGTTCTTTGAAGAAAATATCATAGTGAAGTTTAATAGTTTACTGACCCTAAATTAGTAAATCAGCAAATCAAACCACACACCCCATCCCTCCCACCCTTTCATGATCTACAGATCTATTGATCTATTGATTCAAGTAATATTTCAAGTATCATTTTGGATACACATAACATAAAAATAAGTTCTTTGAAGAAAATATCATATCAAATTGTAATAGTTTACTGACCCTAAAGCAGTAAATCAGTAAATCAAAACCCCAACCCTTCCCATCCCACTCTTCCATGATCTGTTGATCTATTGATCTATTAATTCAAGTCATATTTCAAGTATTATTTTGAATAATCATAACATAGAAATAAGTTCTTTGAAGAAAATATAATAGTAAATTGTAATAGTAATAATAAAAAAACAGTAAATTAGTAAATCAAACCACCTAACTCTTTCCCTCCTTCCCTCCTTCCCTCCCTCCCTCCCTCCATCCCTCCCTTCCTCCCTCCCTCCCTTCCAAGACCTATAGATCTATTGATCTATTGATTTATTGATTCAAGTCATATTTCAAGTATTATTTTGAATAAACATAACATAGAAATAAGTTCTTTGAAGAAAATATCATAGTAAAGTGTAAAAGTAATAATAATAAAAACATTAAATCAGTAAATTAAACCACCTAACTCCTTCCATCTCTCCCTTCCATCCATCCCTCCCTTCCAAGACCTATAGATCTATTGATCTATTGATTTATTGATTCAAGTCATATTTCAAGTATTATTTTGAATAAACATAACATAGAAATAAGTTCTTTGAAGCAAATATCATAGTAAAGTGTAAAAGTAATAATAATAAAAACATTAAATCAGTAAATTAAACCACCTAACTCCTTCCATCTCTCCCTTCCATGACCTTTGATCTTTTGATCTATTGATTCATGTCATATTTCGAGTATAATTTTGGATAAACATAACATAAAAATAAGTTCTTTATATACTGATCAACGAATATATGCTAAAGTAACAAAGTTTTCTCATTCATAAAGCTAACATAGCATAAGATGAACTAAGGATATAATGTAAAACGACAAACCTAACATACCTTAAGCACGAATAAACTTAACAACAGTAAAGTAACTAACATATCATTCAAAACGTAACCTATTCACACTTTTTTCAAGCATATCTATAACATATCATTGGTAATTTTACATTAATATGGTAATATTTAGCAAAAAAATTATCGTAACCTTGCCCAATTATCATACTTTCCAACAAATATATGCTAACGTAACAAAGTTTTTTACATTGACATAGTAATAATTAACAAATATTTAACATAACCTTACCTAACTATCACAATCTCCAACGAATAATTGCAAGCATAACAAAGTTTTATCCTCA
>JABUQX010140931.1:10000-22500 GCA_015478945.1 Trachelipus rathkii
TAATATATATATATATAATAATATACTTAACAACTCTCATATATATATAATATATATATATATATATATATATATAATATATATATATATATATATATATATATATATATATATATATATATATATATATATATATATATAATATATATATATATATATATTATGATATTTGTTTTTATCAAAGGTACATACGACGTTGTTGGGAAACACCAATATGAATTTATTTTAAGAGCTTACTTTTTAAAATAAACCAACGTTGGTGATTTGCTTTAATTACATCGTAATATTATTATTATTATTATTATTATTATTATTATTATTATTAAGTATTATTATTGTGTGTGTATTATTATTATTATTATTATTAGTATTTTTATTACATTATTCTTATATTGAGACAAATTCAGAAATTTTTATTGAGTTTGATATATATATATATATATATATATATATATATATATATATATATATATATATATATATATATATATATATATATATATATATATATATATATATATATATCACTCTATGCACTGCTGCTGCTCATATGTATAACCAACCAACCTTAATAACCAGCAACAATATATATATATATATATATATATATATATATATATATATATATATGTATATATATATATATGTATATATATGTAATAACAACAATAATATATATATAATAGCATATATATATATGTATATATGCTATATATAATATATATACTAACTGTCTTATGTATATAACAATAATAATATGTAATAGCCATGTATCCAACATATAACAATAATACAGCCAGCAACTGTAACCAGCAGCTAATAACCAACTCTAATAATATAGCATAGCATAGCCAGCTGTATGTATATATCTTTCTTCATATGTATATGTATATGTAATATATATGTATAATAATAATAACATATATGTATGTAATAACTCTTCTTTACTGCTGCTTAACAACCAGCAGTATAGTACAATAATAATAGCCATATAGCAACAACAGCAGCATGTAGCCACATGTATAACATAATAGCACTGCCAGCTGCTCTGCTGCTGCTGCTATGCTGCTGCTATGCTGCAATACTTTGATAGCATATTTTTATTTTAATTTTAAAATAATGGAATATTTCATTTGTTATACTGTGAAGCTCTAAAAGTTCAACGCTAGTTAACCTTTCTCTTCTGAATGCATAAAAGATTGTCTTTTTTTATGCAAATGTTGAAAATCGTGAGAATTGCCAACAACGCCCAATCTTATGAGTGTGTCTATATTCTTTCTCTTCTATTTTAAATGAATATTGTATATATCTTTCGTCTTACTATTTCTGCTTATCTGTGTATGGCTGGCATAGTATTCTACATTACCATTCCGAGTATAAAACTTTCGGAGGACCATTTTTTGAAACTATTTCGCTTCCAACTTGCTCTGGTCAAAGGTGTTGTTAGGTTGGCATTACTGTTTGCGTAATTTCTCGATCGCTGTTATATATGTGTTAGTGTTGACATGTTCGCTTTTACAAGTGCATTTCATTTGTGATTTATCTTGTGTAAATATTTCTTTTATCTTTTGAAATTATTATAGTGTAGTGTATTGCGATTTTATAATATTGCTTTGATATCATTGATCAACCTAACCTAAGGTATTGCTTTCTCAATGATATTTTGTCTGTGAAATATTTCTTGTGTCTACAATTTGTTTTATGTGCGTATGTGCGTATTCCATGTACGTAGCGGAAATCTATGCAGTCACATTGGTTGCTAAATGTCGTCTGCAAGGTAAGAGTTTATATTTAATATAAAATTTCTTTTACAAGTTTAATAATTTATTATTTTATGTTAAGTATAAAGAAAGTAAAATTCTTATCTTGTTCTAACTATTTTATATAATGTTCAATACTTAAGAATTTCTTTCATTGTTAAACTTCTTAATTTTATTAAGAGATTTCACATTGAAAGTACCGTTTAAGCCATCAGCTGTTGTGTGCATACAAACATACGTACATTCAATTTCAGAAAATCTTAATTTGTTAAATTTTTTGGTTTAAATACAAAGATTGTTCTTAGAAAATAAAGTTCTAGATATTTTATATAGAGCAACAATTTATTTTGTTTTTATATGTATTCATGCTATACATATTTTGTATATAATAATGTGTATATGTAATATATATATATATATATATATATATATATATATATATATATAATAACTATATGTATATGTAATAAATATGTATATTCTAACTCTTTCCAATATATGTATAATATAATATATATATATATATAATAATAATAATAACCAATATGTAATAATATGAAATAATAATATAATTTGCGAACCAATAATATAATATATATAATATAATAATAATATGCTTGTGTAATAACAACTAATAATATGTAATAATAATAACAACCAATAATAATAATAATATATATATGGCATATGTAACCAACAATAACATATATATATATATATATTACTTTCCTGTATATATATATACCTTAACTACTGCTCTCAACATATATATATAACACTAATTGAAAGCTATGTTTACACATTCATGTATATATAACATATATATATATATATACTATATATATACCGTGGCGCAAACGGTAGAGCGACGGGTCATGGCAATGGCGCAGGTTTGAATCTAGTTCGGATCTAGGTAGAAATTACCACAAGTTTCCCCTCCTTGAATAGGGCTATGCCCGTGAGGTGATGAAACTTTCTAAAAAAAAAAAAACAAAAAAAAAAAAAGGATATATATAAAATCTTATGTTAATGTTTTAAAGTTAATGTATAGCTGTATATGTATATTCTTGCGTATATAGTTGTATATTACGTTATATACCTGTATATATTCAAGGATTTACATTACATTAAATATTAAGTGTGTTATAATAAGTACTGCAGTTCTATATATGCATGCGCATACAAATAAATATATTCATATATTTATATGTATGTTCACGGATATGTAAAGCTTTGATATTGTTTAAAGGGCAGTACAAGTTTCATATTTTTTTTATTAAAGTATATAAATTTTACCAGTCGTTTCCTATTGTTTCCGAGAATCATTTATTTATTTATTTAAGTATTCAGTCAATTAATATATTAGGTGTACTAGTCATTTGTTTTATGATCAAGGCATTGATCATCACAGTAAGTAAAATCCTTGATAAAGAGTACTGATGTCTGGATGGGTCTTGATATAAAACGAACCCGTTCGTACCGTTATATCACTAGGAAGATCTTCATTGTGTTACGTTGGTAAGTTTTGTTTAATTGATTACATTGCCTTAGTTCACAGGCCGAGACCTTATCCAACAGGAGATCGGAACACTGATATAATATAGGAAGTATTTGAATGGTTGTACATGTCATGGGGGCCTGGCCAAGGATCTGAAATTTTGCTGGAAGAATAAGTTGACATTACAGTTATTTAATACCTTAACCATCATTACAATATATTTTACTAAGTGACTTTAAAATCTGATGACTTTAATGTATTACAAAAAACATTACGCAATAGTAGCGACTAACACTTTCACAATATAACATGAAATATTTTTAGGTTTATCCAATTTTTAGATCCGTCTCTCCCCTTTCAGAAAATAGGCTTAATACATTTTAAGCTCCTTTCTTTTCAAAAAATATTATTACAAAACATGAAAATGATTTGACGATATGTACGCATGAAAAAAATATCAATAAAAAACATGGAAATTGATTTGACGCTATGTACGCATGTGGACAATATATACTTGTGGCTTAAAAGCTATTTTTTTTTCTTTTTAGCTTATTAAATTCTCTATTATCTTGCTTTTCTAATTTTCAGTTCTATATTATTACAAAGGTTGTATAAGCTTGACATAATAAATGTGTTTAATAAAATAACTTTCATAATTTACATTTTAATATTCATAATAATTTTTACATATAAACATTATACATTAAACATGATACAATATATATATATATATATATATATATATATATATATATATATATATATATATATATATATATAAATATAAATTATAAAACATTATATATATATATATATATATATATATATATATATATATATATATATATTAAATGGGAATTAAAGTAACCTTATTGCCATATGATACCGTTCGACGTGAATTTTTTATAAAGATTCGTTTATCGGCAGTATGTTGTGCCATTTTTGTATCAGTAACAATATTAACACCTCCATATTTACCGGTCTGAAAAGTTGTAGTAGGAACACTATAACATAATCCACCTCTGCTACTCCCATGTAAATTAACATTAGGATTCTGTGACTCATCTATTTTAGCAGCAGATTTATGATGCAGGTATTCGCATACATCATCATTAACAACACCCAATTGTATTTCGTTTATTGCTTTCACTGTAACATCATGGTTTTTGATATCATCATATAATGACTCATCGTGACCTACATTATTTTCAGAGCAACATCTAGTCTCCAACCTTAAAAATTTTTCAAAATTAATATCTTTTGTATCTTTACTGATTGTAAGACCTTTCGCTTTAACAATATTTCCATCTACAGTTCTTATTCTAACAGCATAGGACTTTGGTCCAGCACATACAAAGGAATCACCGTAAGCCCCAGAACCATAATCTGCAATTTCATCTGTTAGTTCACCTAAAAAGTTTCCTGTTTCAAGAACTTCATCGTTTTCTCCAGCGATAAAAATACATGAATCTGTGTCGCAGTACAATGCCCAATGTTTGACTTTGTTAAGTATCTCGTAAAATTTTATACGAGCATATGCAGTTGTAAACTATGCGATAGGAATGTTTGTTGCAGTTGACGAACGTTCGGCTAGTGCATTTTTGTCAACTTTTACAACATATTTACTACCTATTGGAATAATTCCAGGGACTTCAATATCGCACTGATTGATTAGTTCCCATACTTGTTTATTACTGGTACATATTATATCTTCTCTTGTAGGTGTAATTTGTGCAAATTTTACCCAAAGAGAATTGAGTCATAATATTGAAATGAACCGTATTCCTGGGTTTTTCTTGATATTGTTAATATCAAATTCGACACCTTTCTTTTCTTTGAAAAGACGGATAAACTCTTTAGGTTTTTCATTGAAATCAGGATCTCTTTCGTGGATATTATATGGTGGTCCTGATGCCTCCGTCTTTATTTTTAGGAAGTGGTTCACATATCCTTCAAATAAAAATTTCTTCTCTTTAAGCGACCAAACTTCAAATATTTTAAGCATTTCGTAACCCATCTCTAGCGCCAACTGAATTTCAGGTGTTGTGTATACACCTTCAATGGCTCGTTTATTCACATCATGGGTGCATTTCGAACAATTATCCTCAACACATTTCACAAAGAGTGGAAATATTAGTTTATTTTTTGAGTCGTTCACCGAGGACAGGGATGTATAAGTCTTGTGGAGGAAGAATCTTAATGTAAGTTACACCGAAATTACTGTCATGGAGTCCATTCCTAAATGATTCAAGGTTTGGTACTTTACCGCCAATGAGTTTTTCAGGTGGGCCACAAGTATACTTCATTCGTTTCTGAACATAAGAATAAAGTGATGTGTAATCCAAATACTTAATCTTCTGCCCCTCAGTTGGTGGATAGTAATGTACGAAGGGTTAGGTACGACCTCCAAACAATGAATTGTCTATTATGAGTCTGTTGTTAACAACATAGTTGCTAAGACGCTGAATATAGTCATTAATGCTTATGTTTTCATCAATATGATCAGGATTTTGAATGATTTGAGTCTTTTGCTCCTTCCATTCACATTCCCATACGCATATTACATGAATTCCATTTTCTTTATACATAGTTTCTTGTTTCATAGTGAGAGTATAACGGTCTACAGCTGATACCTCATGGAACGTACTTTACCTTTATTACAGTCTTTATGTCCATGTCATGCACAACCTGGTATAGGAAATCTAGGAAATCAGTTTTCATACCACTCTCATATCCAAATCCGTCAGCCATTTGTTCTTATTTTTAAATGTTTCTCTCCACCGTTACCGTGCCTTGCTCAATTTTTATATCATTGAATTTTTCACCAATTTTATGAGCTGCAATTGTTCTGGGTGAACGGTTTAGGGTTCTGCCTCCCGAATGGTATTTTTTTCCTCGGGTATGAACACATTTTTATAAATAGAGAAACACAAGGAAGCAATCTATATCGAATGCTTTAATGAAACTATCACTTAACTTTTCAAAACATTTTCTTAGTATATTAACATCTTGTGGTACTTTCACATTCTTCAAAAATATTGTATTCTTTACCTATAAAAGAATTTGACCTAATAATTTAACAATTAACGATATTTTACCATTAATTTACACATTTTTAAATATTTCAAAAATATTCATATCCAGGCTCAAGCCACAACAAATGTATTTTCACATTTAAAAGTATGGGAAAGAAACCCTTGGAATTATCTTTCTCGCTAACACCCATGCATTTACGCATGCTTTTCAGTGCACATGGTGTAAATAATAATGTATTTCTAAAGACTATATTTCCAATCGATCCCATTGAAATGATTTTATTGCCTCTTTTTATAAGGATTGCTGCTGATAGATTTTGAATTAGGGTGTGTCGTAATGCGCGTAGCTACGAACTAGTAATCAAATTACCACCATTATGTGATCGTAACGATTACTTTTTAATTTTTGAATCTTCAAATTAGAATCAATGAAAATCAATGAAATTTCCTACAGACCCCTTTTAGCCTCACCAATATAAAATGTTCTTGTTGTTGAGCCTGTGGGCTTTTGTTCCCTTTCTTCATCATTTGCTTATCCTCTCATATGGTTTACCAGTAAATAAGGACTCAATTATATTATTCTTCTTCCTTTATCATCATAGCCTTTATCTTCCTGGTATTTCTCGATATCATAGTAACATGTATAAACCTCTGGATCAGCATCTTTCTTATCATCCTTCTTCTTATTTTCCTTTTTTTCATGTAACATATATGGTATTCATCTTCTTTACGTTCGTATGATGTACTGCATGTTTTGCAGTTAGCTTTTGTACAGTCATGTTGAAATTGGCCCTTGCGATTCATCTTTATTTGTTTCAGACATAGAGAATTATTATTATTATTATTTTAGTGTTTTTTATAGCAATCGGAATTATAAAATTCACGATTACATTCATTACACTCATGGAATATACCAACTAGGCATTGTCTACATCCGTAATGTTCACAATCTAATTTATGTGCTATATTATTACTATTGAAAGTGTAGCAATAAGTGCAAAAGTTGCCATTCCTATATGCTCCGTGTTTTTTGGTATTCTCAAAACATAGTTTTAACTTGTCTTCAATTATAGCATAGTAATGATTAAGTCCATCATGACCGATAATGTATATAAAGGATCGTCTCTTTTCTCGTTAGAGGGATTATAAAATATTTTTACTCCATTACCATCAGGACCAAACACTACTATCCGACATTTTTCGAAATTCTCAATTCTTTCAAAGTTGGTGACTATGAAAGAATCTGTATATTCTATACCACAATTTTTAGCTAATACTTTTGCTGCTTTCTCAATTGTACATGAATGAATACATTTCGACTCCACATACTCACGTGTTATTTTCCTAAAAAGGACAACAGCTTTGAAAGAACACCCTACAGATCCTTTCTGTAGATGAATTTTAGTAATGTGAGGATGCTTAAAACTGACGTTTTGTGGTTCAAATACTTCAGTTTTACAGTCATTACCTTTTCCTTTTGCTATCATGAATACTGTAGCTACTACCTTGAATTTAGTAGAGGTAGCATTGTCGCCTGATTGGAGTGAACCTTCCAATCGACTCATCATCTTCTTCACAGCAATGTTGTCTAATATATCTATATAACTGATGTTGAAATAATATTTCCTATCAGGTAACAGTTATCACCGAACGTGAAATTGATTCCAACCTTCATACGTGTACTATCATATTCTAAGTCTTGTAATACAGCATCAACGACTTCACTAACAACCATTTCGAACGAAGCTTCAAGATTTCTTGGCCCATGGAAGAAGTTTTTATCTATAATTTTTACTTCATAAGTATGACGTTTCATCGACTTTTTTAGTTTCTCTACAGAGACGTGTGTTATTTCTGTTATAGTGGTCTTCCTCTTCTTATTAGCAGCATTCATCATCGAAGGATTATCCTGGAATCTAGAATGAATAGTCATTATTACCTATGAATATAGTAAACAAAAACTTAAGTTTAGTAGATTAAAATTTGTTTAAGATTAAGTTATCATATCAATAAAATATTATTTTAACATAGTATTTTCAACTCCATATATATATATATATATATATATATATATATATATATATATATATATATATATATATATATATATATATATATATATATATATATATATATATATATATATAATATATATATATATATATATATATATATATATATATATATTTATACATATATATATATATATATATATATATATATATATAACGCTATATATATATAGCAACTTGCTATATACCTTCAACTGTATATATATATAATAATAATAATAATATATATAATAACTATAATATATAATAATAATAATATATATATGTAATTATATAAAAAAATATATCTTTATATACACATATATATATAATATAATAATATATATATATATATATATATATATAATATATATATATATATATACTATTCTTCTTTATAATATAATATATATATATATATACCAACACACCATTTTTATACGAGGCGTCAATGATGAATTGCCAAAAATTCTGTATGTAGTAATGTATATTCAATACCTTTTAGGATTAAGAAAAACTTTTAAGCCAAGTATATATCGTTCACATACGTACAATCAATTTCCATGTTTTGTATTGATATTTTTTCATGCGTAAATAGCGTCAAATCATTTTAATGTTTTGTATTGATATTTTTTGAAAAGAGGGGAGCTTAAAATGGGTTAAACCTATTTTCTGAAAGTGGGAGGCGGATTTAAAAATTGGATAAACCTAAAAAAAAATTCATGTTATTTTGTGAAAAAGTTAGTCGCTACTATTGCGTAATGTTTTTTTTTTGTAATACATTAAGTCATCAGATTTTAAAGTTACTTCGTAATATATATGTTAAAGTGAAACAATGATTAAATGTTTGTTAGTATATGCTGTGAATAGAAGTATATAATACAAGTTCTTTGCTCCAAAACCCTTGTTTTATGTTACATTTATTTATATTTTAAAAACTTTGAAAAATTTTTAGTTAACGTTGATTGAAAATAAGTTAAGTTAAGCAAAATTAGAGAAGGAGATAGATAGAAGCTGTGTTTAAACATGCAAGTTTGTGTTGCAAAAAAAATGTAAAAAATGTGCCACTTGGTTTATTGATTAATTGAAGTTTTTAATAAAAATTTAGCATGAACATGAAATGTTTATGATAATTTTATGTAATGTTCATACGAGAAACGTATTTTCATGTAAAGTTTAAAAATTTACACTAACGTCTGACGGTAAGTTGAAACTTTGAATGTTAGTTACTTTATTGTTGTTAAGTATGGGTTAATGTTAAATTACCATTAATATGTTAGAGATTTGTTAAATTACTAATAATATGTTAGAAATATGTTTGAAAAAGTGAGAATAAAATACGTTTTGTATAATTTTATTTAATCTCAACGATTGATATATTAAATATTTAACAACAACAACAACAACAACAACAACAACAACAACAACAACAACAAACGCAACATTTCAACAACAATAACAACAACAACAACAACAATAATCATATTCTATGTCTTGTAATACAGCATGAACGACTTTGCTAACAACCATTTCGAACGACGCTTCAAGATTTCTTGGCCCATGGAAGAAGGTTTCATCAATAACCTTTACTTCATAAGTATGACGTTCCAGCGACTTATTTAGTTTCTCTACAGAGATGTGTGTTATGTCTGTTATGTCTGCTTCGAGAACCTATTTTTATGTTATGTTTACACAAAATGATATTTAAAATATGACTTGAATAAATAGATAAATAGATCAATAGATCACCTATGGGTGGGTGGGCAGGGTGGATGGTTTGATTAACTGATTTACTGATTTACAGCTTTAGGGTCAGTGAAACGCTAATAATTTTGCGTTATAAACATAAAATGAAAGAAATTTTAGTAAAAACAAAATGTTTTATGCCAAAAAAAATGTTATAAAAATATAGAATTTTTAAATAAATGAAATTAAAAATAAATAAAATTTGAAAAGTATATAATTCTTTTTAAAAATAAATAAAATTAAAACAAATAAATAAAAAAGTTTTAAACAAATGTTTTTATGTTATGTTTATACAAAATGGTACTTAAAATATGACTTACATCAATAGATCAATTAATCGATAGATCATAGATGGGTGGGTGAGGTAGGGTTGGTGGTTTGATTAACTGATTTACTGGTTTACTGCTTTAGGGTCAGTAAAAACGCAAATTTTTTACGTCATAAACATAAAATGAAAGAAATTTTTAGTTGAAACAAAATGTTTTAAACAAATAAAAAAAAAAAAAGTTGTTTTAAAAAATATAGATTTATTAAATAAAATTAAAAGTAAAACAAATTTTGAAAAATTTGTAATATAAAAAAAATAAAATAAAATAAATATATTAAAAAAGTATTAAAACAAATGTATTTATTATATGTCCATACAAAATGATACTTAAAATATGACTTCAATCAATAGATCAGAAGATCAATAGATCAATTGATAAATAGATCAATAAATTATGAATGGGTGGGTGGGTAGGGTGGATGGTTTGATTAACTGATTTACTGATTTACTGTTCTAGGGTCACTAAAAACGCTAATTTTTTACGTTATCAACATAAAATGAAAGAAATTTTTAATTAAAACAAAATGTTTTAAACAAATAAAACAAAAATAAATAAAAGTTTTAAAAAATATAGATTTTTTAAATAATTAAAATTAAAAATAAATAAATTTTGAAAAATAAATATTTTTTTCTAAAAAATATAAATAAAATTAAAATAAATAAATAAATAAATAAATATCTTATTAACTTTTAACAAAATATAAATACAAAGAAGAATAATAGAAACTTAAAAGAAAATACATAAGAAAACGAAATGTTTATATTAAATATGTGAAAAAATATAAATATCTTCCAACGACGTTTAGAAAACGTAATACAGATACATAACGTCATAGAAATAACAGCCATGTGATCAGTAAGTTAGTGTGATGTTTGCTTGAATAATGTATTAAGTGTCTCTGTAATTCTTGTGTGTGCGTGCGTCTTTGTGTGTGTATGTATGTATGTGAAAATAAAAATACGGTTAGGAAACGAATAGGGCGAAAAGTCTATACATGAAAATCCAAAATATGACAAACAGTTCTCTGATTGGTTACCGTTGAGCTTACTTAAACTGCGAAATGTTTAGGTGTGATGTAGAGCGCATATTTATCGAACAATATTCTAGTCATGGTTTGACAGTAGAAGAGTTCGTGAATGTTATTGCTATTTTCATATCTATGTTGAAAAATAATAATAATAATAATAATAATAATAATAATAATAATAATAATAATAATAATAATAATAATAATAATAATAATAATAATAATAATAATAATAATAATAATAATAATAATAATAATAATAATAATTTTTGTGTATGTGATAATAAAATTAATATTTTGTTCGGTTATGTATAATAAAGATTTGAAATTGTTGTTATCATCAGTTGGAAGTTGAAACTTCGAATGTTAGGTACTTTGTTAATGAACGCGGATCATTCGTACGTAAGGTATATATATATATATATATATATATATATAATATATATATATATATATATATATATATATATATATATATATATATATAACACTATACCACTATGTGTGTGTGTGTGTGTGCGCGATGATAACACAATTTTGTCTACTCAAGTCCTTATATTTACTCAATATATTGTGACAACTTCTAATTTCTATATATTATATATATATATATATATATATATATATATATATATATATATATATATATATATATATATATATATATATATATATTTATATATATGTGTGTGTGTTATATATATATACTGCTGCTCTATCTATCTATCAGAGGCGACTCCTGCACTCGTGCTACTCGTGCTACTCGTGCTCAGCACGAGTTGACATTATAGAAACAATCTATTTTTGCAAATTTCATAATGTTACGATAATATTCTCTTATTTTTTTGCAAAAGTTGGTCAAATAAATAAAATTATTACATAATAAATATAAAAGATGATGCAAAATTGAAGCGAAAAAATGAAGAGTCACCGCTATTAAATAAAGCTTTTAACCCATTAAAAATAGCACTAATCCGTCCCCAAAGCAATTGGTGTTATCGTATCTGTGAATTTGGAGTAAGCTTTTGTATTTAATTATATTTTTATTTATAAT
>JABUQX010140932.1:0-2500 GCA_015478945.1 Trachelipus rathkii
ACTCACGGCAGGGCCCTGCGCGAAGGGCACAAACGAAATGAAAGTAACCCATCTAATCCATTGCCTACCACAATCGTGTGTCAAGTGGGCAACTGTCAGCGGGAATTAAAGAGAGGAAGATTGAATAGAGCAAGAAAAATAGATAAAGGCAAGGAGTTCCACACAACCGACGTTGCTGAAAAGAAGGAGGCAGCACACCGTATGACCCTTGAGTCTCCAATATTCACAGAATACTCATGTTAGAGCAAGACACCTCTTATGCTACAAGGGCGATGCAGTGGTGGAGGTCAGCAGTAGTAGGGGATTTATATTGTGAACCAATTTGATAACAAATATTTTGGGAAGGTTAGAGAAGTCGTATGCCCAACCTTACCTGTTACTCCCACTTTTGATGACGTAATCTCGTCGATAAACGAGGTTTTGTGGTTATGACTCATCATTAAGGGGTACCCCACCCCCTTTATGTTATAATTTTCCGTACGCCCTTAGGGTATGTTAGAGAGTAGGTAAAGGGTTGAAACTTAGTATACTTACAGGTGATGAAGTAACCTCGTAGCAGACGAGGTTACATATGTATTGTCGTGGTACATCTGGTTCAATATCTGAGGAGGTACTTCTTAGAGATTAAGTAAAGGGTTGAAATTTGGTGAACTTATAGGTGATGACGTACCTTCGTCGTAGACGAAGTTACATGATGTTGCGTCCCTGGAAGGGGGGCTGCAGTCCCCTAAAGTTTTATAATCACCTTTATTATGGGTTGAAGAGCTCATAAAGGGTTGAAATTTGCAAGACATATAGGTGATGACGTAACGTCGTCAAAGACGAGTTTACGCATGCTTGTATCAAAGGGTTATGGTTCAAAATCTGAGGAGGTACCTCTTAGAGACATCGTATTCCCAACAAATTTAGTGTACCCCTTTCTTATGAGGTAACCTCGTCGCAGACGAGGTTACGTGACGCTACGCCCATAGTGTGATGGGGCTGAGCCTCAAAACCTGGGAAATGGTCGTTGAAGGATGAAATTTGGAGGATGCATAGAAGAAGTTGAATGAATTAGAATCCGGATCCTGAATTAAGCATCGGAGCAATCAAACCGGAGCCGAAGTCGGAGCCGAAGGCAGAGTTGAAATCTGACTACAAACACATAATGAGTCAAATGAGGTGTCCTTATATATGTTTTTAGGGACGTAGATCTCGATTTTGAGGGTTTGAATACACTCAATGATGCCTGAGGACTCCCAGGAGTGGGCTCGCCTGAAAAGCATAGAATGCATGACAGAGAAAGACGAAGGAGGATGGCGGAAGAAAATAAGAAAAAGTAAAATATGAAGCCTTATGTGTAGGATCACCCGAGCCAAAACCACGCAAATAAGCCGGAGCTGGAGTCGGAGCCAGAATGGAAATCAGGCTACAAACACACAATGATCACAATATTAGTGTCCTTATATATGTTTGCAATGACACAGACCTCAAATATGATAGTTTCAAGTTGAAGCGAGAAGTCTGTGAGGCCCCATGATGGAGGTTCCCCACCGAAAAGCATAGAGTACGTAAGAGGAGGCAGAGCAGCGGAGGACGATGAAGATGATGATGACGTTGAGGAATGCAGTAATTATTTACATAAGCGACCACTCTAACAACAGTCCAATGTTGCACAAAATATGAATCTTAATGTAGTATAAAGTTCACCTCTCTACCTATTCACCGGTTTACGATCTTTCTTAATACATTGTGCAATATAATCTACCACCACCTAACCCAACTAAAAACATTAACCTAAGATTGACTAACGTTGCCTTAAAAACATGTTTCTACTAAATTTTCATTCTCTTTATTAAAAAATATCAATTGATCATTTAATCAATAGATCAAACTCTAATCAACTACACACTAGACCCCTCTCTATCACCTGTGATCTACTGATTAAGCGATTAAAGTCATGATCAATTGATTAAAGTCTTAATTAAACTTAATTATTTGCATAAACTCAATATAAAAATATGTTTCTTGTGTAAACATTTCATAAAATAATTAAAAACATTTTTTTTGGTGAATTTTCATTCTTTTTATTAAAAATATCAATTTATCAATAGGTCAATAGGTCAATAGATCAAACTACACACCCCACCTCTCTCTTTCACCCGTGATCTATTGATTAAGCGATTAAAGTCATAATTAAGTGATTAAAGTCTTAATTAAACTTAATTATTAGTATAAACTCAATATAAAATATGACTCTTGTATAAACATTGCATAAAATTATTAAAACATTTAATGTTTTTGGTTAATTTTCATTATTTTTGTTAAAAATATCAATTGATCACTTAATCAATAGATCAATCTCTAATCAACTACAAACTTCTCCCCTCTCTATCACCTGGGATCTATTGATTAAGCGATTAAAGTCATGATTAAGTGATTAAAGTCCTAATTAAACTTAATTATATGTGCAGCATAACATAAAAATGTTTTTTGTAAGAACATTACATAAAAATGTCAA
>JABUQX010140932.1:12500-25000 GCA_015478945.1 Trachelipus rathkii
ATAACCACTACCTCCACAAAACCCCGCCATTCACTCCTGTTATGGACCTTTCTTTTCTTCTAGTCTCTGCCAAACTCACATTTCTCTCCCTCCAGGCATTCCTTTTCTGGACTCAATCCACTTTTTTCTTCTGTCTCCCAGCCGGTCGAATTCTCAATGCACTCAAAACTATACATCCGTTAAACCGACTGACTATCATCCATCCTTTCCACATGACCAAATCATATCAACGTACTTTCTTTTATTCTCTCATTTACCCCATTTCTCCACACCAAACAACTCTCTAATACGTTCATTCCTCATTTTATCATTTCTTTCACACCTTAACACGCTACTCAAGATTGTCCATCTGGAATACATTGTACTTTTTAGATCTATAATTTTTATTCCAGACCATAGTCCCACTACTATACATTAACACGGGTAACAACATACACTCATGTAAGACCCTAGCGCACTCAAGACTTAGTCCGTTTACATCCACCAACGATTTAATTACACCAGCCACCTTTCCTGATATTCACAACTTTCCTACTACATTCTGAATCATCCGCTCCCTTTTCATTCAACATATAATAAATATTTAAATTCAGATATTTGTTCCAGCTGCTCCATCTAACATAATTTCACATCGAGGACTGTCCTCACCCACAACCATTACCTATAACATACTCTTATCTACGTTTATTTTCGAACCACTCCTTTTACACACCCTACCAAATTCGCTACCAGTCGTCTTTGCTAAACTCTCTTCTTAGATTTGAAAGAGCACAAAACCAAATCATCCCTCACATAATAGGTAGGAACCCTCCACTCTCTTCTATTCTCCATTCTAACACTATCTCTTGTCACCCCTACCTCTAATTCTTTCATAACCTCATCCATATACAGATTGGATCGCCAAGGAGACATAGCACATCATTGTCTGTCTCACTCAGCTATTAATATTAAACCAATCACTTTCGACTTCTCTGTTTATTCTTACACACGCGTTCACTATCGTCATACATACTTTTGATTCCATTCAGAAGCTTACCACTAACCTGCCATAGAGCTTCCTATTAATCCTATCTTATGCCTGTTGCAAATCCATAAATCCTAAATACAATTTATTTTTCTCCCTCATTATCTCAATCATTTGTTTCAATGTGCAGATTTGATCCACACATCCTCTACCACTTCTAAACGCACCTTGTTCTTCCCTAAATCAGTCCTTCAGTCATTCGACACACTCTTTCGACCAAAATACCAGCATATTTCTTCCCTACAACACTCAATAAACTATTACCCTATAATACTTACAGTTACCCCTTATCCACCTTACCCTTATATAATGGTACTTATATTGCTCTCCTCCAATCCCTCGGAACTATACCCGGCCTACATAAACGCTTTGTTATACAACTTCCAAATCCAATCAATCACCATCTCGTCTATATATATATATATATATATATATATATATATATATATATATATATATATATATATATATATATAAAGTATATATATATATATATATATATATATATATATATATATATATATATATATATATATATATATATATATATATATATATATAAGGTTTGAAAGTAAACGTAGATAAGAGTTAGGTTATGGTTGTGAGTGAGGACAGTCCTCGGTGTGAAGTTGTGCTAGATGGTGAGCAGCTGGAACAAGTGATTGAGTTTAAATATTTAGGATATATATGTTGGACGAAAAGGGAACGGATGATGCCGAGTGTAAGTAAGGAAAGTTGTCGAATTGCTGGAAGGTGGCTGATGCACTAAATCGTTGGTGGATGTAAAGAGACTAAGTCTTGAGTGCGAGGGTCTTACATGAGGGTATGTTGTTACCTGTGTTAATGTATAGTAGTGAGACTATGGTCTGGAATAAGAGGTATAGATCTAAAGTACAATGTGTTCAGTTGGACAATCTTAGGGGCGTGTTAGGTGTGAGAAGAATTGATAAAATGAGGAATGAACGTATTACAGAGTTGTATGGTGTGATAAAAAGGGATAAATGAGAGAATAAATGAAAGTACGTTGAGATGGTTTGGTCATGTGGAAAGGATGGATGATAGTCAGTTTGTTAAGCGGATGTATAGTGGTGAAGTGTGTTGGGAATCGACTGGCTGGGAGACCGAAGAAAAAGTGTATGGAGTCAGTAAAGGAATGCCTGGAGGAGGAATGTGAGTTTAGCAGAGGCGAGAAGAAAGGTTCATAATAGAAGTGAATGGCGGGTTTTGTGAGGGGGTATGGTTGTGCCCACCTGGGCCAAGGGATGAACCCCACATTGGTGAGATGCCATAGGGTCCGTCGTGTTCCCGTGAAGCTCTAGGTGGATTTTCTGACCGTGACGTGTTCTCACTAGTAGGTATATAAGGGGAGGTAGAAGGGCTTTCTTTTCAATCTCAGTCATATTCTTTCTACTACTTTTCTGTTTCCAGTATCCCTCGTTACGCACCTACCCCCAGTCTTGGAGAAAAAGGTGATTGATGATGATGATGATGATATATATATATATATATGAGTATATATATATATATATATATATATATAAAGATATATTATATATATATATATATATATATATATATATATATATATATATATATATATATATATATATATATATATATATATATATATATATATATATATATAATGTATTATTTTTATATTCATAAATGGAAATTTATTTAGAATACATATATAAGAAATAATAATATCAATACGTAGGAAAATGATAAAAATAAAATAAAAAATATTGGCAAGTTAAAAATGCCAAAAGTACTTGCAAGTACCAAGCACAAGTACCAAGTACAAAAGGCTCAAGTACAAGTACAAGTACAAGTACAAGTACACTGGTTTTAGAAACTGCAAGTACAAGTACAAGTACAAGTACTCCAAAAAATGTACTTAAGTACAAGTACAAGTACTTGTACTTGAACCCAAGCCTGATATATATATATATATATATATATATATATATATATATATATATATATATATATATATATATATATATATATATATATATATATATATATATATATATATATATATATATATATATATATAGAGAGAGAGAGAGAGAGAGTGGCCGAAGTAGTTTTTTTTTAAATTAGAATTGGAAACGAAGAATAAAAATAAAAATAAAAACAGCAAAAAAATCAAATTCATATTAAATTTCAATAATAATAATAATAATAATAATAATAATAATAATAATAATAATAATAATAATAATAATAATAATAATAATAATAATAATAATAATAATAATAATAATAATAATAATAATAATAATAATAATAATAATAATAATAATAATAATAATAATAATAATAATTAGGTTACTTTTCAAAGTAGTTTCCCATTAAAATACATATTTTTGCCAACTTTTTTTTAAATTGTTTAAGCTTGTTTCATAATATTTCGTACTTTATAAAGTATATATTACAGCTAAAGTAAGGAACTTTAATTGACTTATTTTTGTAAAAAGAGTAAAATTTATTATTGTATTTCACTGATTCTAATAATAATTTATGAATTTATAATTTCTTTATTAATTTACTATATTTCTGAAGTCCGAAGAACGAAATTTTAAAGTACTTATGCTTTAATATGAGAAACAAATTCGTTCAAATAGGGCTTCAGCGACAAATTTATAGATGAGCTGGGCATGTTATATCACTATACATTTTTGGCGCAATTTGATTGGCTTAGAGATGTGAACATTATATAATAATACTGATAATGTGCTCGCAATTAATTCATTTTAATTGATCCGCTTTTTCAAGCGCATTTATATATATATATATATATATATATGAAAATGTAATATATATATATATATATATATATATATATATATATATATATATATATATATATATATATATATGCTATATATATATATATATATATATAGATTAAAATTTAGTTGGTTATATATATATATATATATATATATATATATATATATATATATATATATATATATATATATATATATATAATGAAATGCAATAATTTTAACGAAAAAAGGATTGATTTATTTTTATCTCATCTGATCAGTCATCTCCGCATCAATAGATGACTGGACGCTTCGCCACTGATTTATATATATATTATAAAAATCTGTGTTCGATTTCATATAATTTTTTGTAATTTAACGTCACAATTGAAAATAATTAAATAATTGGCAAAGAGCAAATAAATAGGAGAACACTAAATCAAATAGAGTTTATTTACATAAGATAATTGATATTTAATTATGGATTTAGATTATAGAAACAAATGTATACGATTCTTCACAAGAAATGGGAAGTTGAAGCCAACGCCTTGTTCCTTTTATATATTTCCAAGCGTAGAACGAATACAAAGTCACGTGGGACTTTCTCATCTGCAACAAGGTGCAAACTATTATAACCAACTATCGCAAGCTTTTTCGATAATTATCATATTAATGCATAGCAATTCAAATAATAAGGCTGATGATAAGTACTAATTATTATTGTAATAAAAGTAATTTAGCTTTAGTATTTAACTTAATAGATAAATTTAATTGATTAAATTTATTATAAATATAGATATTATAATTAATATAAATTAATAGTTATATAAATTAATAGTTATATAAAATCACCCGAGACTAAAAATGAGAGGGAAGAGTGACAACTAACCTTTTTCATAAATCTTGCAGAGTTTCTTGCGCTGATTAGAATTAGAAATTGGTCCTTTCTATGGGGTTCGGAAAGCGGTTGCCTCTTCACCTCCTGTATAAATGTTAGTTCTGGGTGTGAGTAGGAGATCTTGTCATCAATGAAACTTCGATCTTGCACGTTGCATTTTCCATATTGAATTTCATTCCATATTCCCCATATATGAAAAAGGAATATATAAGGATTAAAATATAATCTCACTTAAAACACCCTTTCAATTTAAATCGTTACAACAATACACACCAAATAGGTAAAGTAGCTGTAATAAAAGCCACTATAAAAATCCAATATTGCTGATATGTTGAGTATAGATTGAAAGGGAGCCGGCTTGAAATTAATCCTAACTACACAAGCTTCGTGAATTGTGCGGCAGCGAATGCAGTCACGTCCTTTTCTCACGAAATAAATAGAAAGAGAAACTTAGCTTATATCCAACTTCTTTCGATTAGCCGTCCCCCTCCCTCTCCAATCTCGGGTGAATTCGTAACGATATATTTTTCTTAAATCCTCCGGGGGAGAGATGACACCTACTTCGAAGTAGGGCGTCATAAAACACAAGGAAGATTCAAGAAGACGACTCTTCATCAGACTCGTCTGATGAAATGACAAACTGTCTTCTAGCAGCTAAAGCAGCTCTTCTGATAGGCCGATCATTTCTTCTGTTCATTGGACTGGAAGGATTTGCATCAGCAGAAGAGGCTGGAGAATCATTAGCTCTTGCAGGAGGCGCTGCAGGTGAAGAAGACGCTGATTCTGTACTGGATACATTATGAGTAAGAGACAGTTCAAGTGGGTAGAGAAGTTTGATGGGATATAGGTTGACTTGACCTCCAGGAGTTCTAACAAAAACGAAGCGCACTTTCCCGTCATCTCCAGGTAACAGTTGTGTGACTATGCCCATCTGCCAGAAGGGTCTTTCTTTAACAGGACTCTTGATGAGTATAACATCACCCACTTTTACCAGATTGTTCCACTTGATTTGATATAGATCTCTGCTAATCTCCCGAAGACCTAGCAGATACTCATTATACCAACGAGTTCTGAATTCTTCAAATTTCTCTGAAGATAGCTTGAGGGACCTAATAAGATCTTCTCGAGCTTTTGTGGAGGAGCTCCAAAAAGGTTCTTCTGAACTATTGCCTGGCAATACAATACTTGTTCTTGAATGGGGCTTTAAAAAACAATTGGGCGTAAGAGGAATCACATCATTATCACTTGAAGTGTAAGTTAGTGGCCGAGAATTGATAGCGTTAGTGATGTCTGAGAGTACAGTAATAAAGTCAAAATACTCTAAAGAAGACCGACCTATAGTCTTGTACAGACAACTTTTGACTATACGTAATAGTCTTTCCCACATGCTCCCGGTCCATGGACTATAAAGAGGAATGCGCTTGTGAGTGATGTGATTTTTTCGCAACAGCTCCCTACCCTCATCAGATACAATAAATGTCTCCATAGCATCTGTTCCTTGTCTGAATGTTCTGGCATTATCACTGTAGACAGTGTCAGGAACACCATGAACATTGATGAAACGCTGGAAAGATTGGACAAATGATTTTGATGACATATCTGGTACTAGATCCAGATATATTGCTCTAATATGGAGACAAGTGTATATAATCAGAAACATTTTTTGAGATTTATTGGAACCTTTCGTCTTAACCCACCAGTGCTTTGTAAAGTCTACTCCTACATGTTTAAATGGACGGAAAAGATCTACCTGAGCTTTAGAAAAATTTGTAAACTTAGGATACTGGAAAGCAAAAGTATTAAATTTTTTGCAAACCACACAATCAGAAAGAATTTTTTTTATAGCCCCTCGAGCTGATGTTATCCAATATCCTTTAAGGCGGATTCTTGTCAGTGTGGCTTGAATGCCTAAATGTTTGCATGCAAAATGAGCATCTCTCACTATTAGAGTGGTAAGATGGTGATTTTTACACAACAGCACAGGGTTAAGAACCTCAAATTCATAGAAATTAGATCGTGACAAACGACCCTTGGTTCTTAAAAGACCATTATCATCAAGAAAAAGATTCAATCTGTTTACCAGATCAGGAGGTTTCTCACTCGTAGATGGATCAATCTTAGCCCTTTTCAAAAAAGAAATTTCCTTCGCAAAAGACTCCTGTTGCATAATTTTTATGCAATACAAAAGAGCTTTCTCATCACAATTGATATTATTGCTAATATCTCTTGTTTTAGCCAAAAATCTGAAGAGCAGAGCACAAACACGAAGAAGAGACCCCAAACTTGAAAATTTTAACATATTTAGTACGGGAGGATCTTTGGTTTCCTGAACTATGGAAAATACGGGGGTCACTGGATCGATTCCTGAATTTCTTAATTCAAAACTAGGCCAATATGAAGACTCAGAAGCAAGCCAATCCGGTCCAGAAGACCAAAACTGAAGTTTTCTCTTGAATTCAGAGAGGGTTATTCCTCTTGTAAGTAAATCGGCGGGATTTTCTTCCGATCGCACATACAAAAATTTTGGATGGAGTGAAAATTCATTTTTTAATGAAGAAACCATGAGTGATATGTCCTGAATGCGGTTCCTCACAAAGATTTGCTTGTTCTTTTGTCCCTTGTTCAGAATCCATTGCAATGTTATTTGCGAATCAGAAAAAATATTGACGGTCTGAAACTGAACATCAGGAAAACTTTTCAAAACTGAAGGCAAACATTTTAATGCAAGAAAAACCGACATCAGTTCTAAACAAGGCAATGTTCTTCCCTTCAGAGGAGCAACTTTACCTTTAGCCCATAAAATCTGAGGATCTTTCAAGCTTGAAGAAATATATACCACAAACCCATAGCACTGTGTGCTAGCGTCACAAAAAATATTCAAAGACAAGTTTTCATCTGATGACTCAAAACATGATCTAGGAAACGTTATTTCATCAAGGCCAGACAGATCCCTTCGAAGCTTTTCCCAGGAATTTTTTATTTCTGGGTCCACTTCATCATCCCATTTCATTTCTTTTTCCCATGTCTTCTTCATGAGAAGACGTCCACGAATAGAAACTGGAATAAATAATGCAAGAGGGTCAAACAATTTTGACACCTCAGAAAGTAGTTGCCTTTTGGAAGTAATGGACTGAAGTGATACTTCACTCAACTTGAGAATGTCCTGTTGAGGATCATACAGATAACCTAATACTCTTTCCTCGGCGCACTGATGAGCAGAGAGTTTTCCTTCACTTTCAAATAAAGCCCTGAGCTCGGGGTTATTAGTGTTCCACGAAGAAAGGTCAAAGCCACCCTCTTTCATACGAGAGATGGCCTGGAAAGAAATGCTTTTAAGTACGTCCTCAGAAGAATGCGTAAAGCAGAAATTGTCAACATATAGATTATTCTTCAGGAGAAATGAACAAAGATCAGAAGTATACTGATCAGCATGATGACGAATGACTGCATTTAAGACGAAAGGACTTACTGCTAATCCAAATATGATGGTAGTATAACGATAAGCCACAATCTTACCATTTTCTTCCCACAGAAAACAAAATCTATTTTTGTCCTCCTCCAGCTTGAGACGTATCTGCAGGAAAGCTTTGGAAATATCTGCCAATACAACATATTTGTTGGTTCTAAAAGAAATGAGAAGGCGGAAGAGAGAATTCAAAAGATCGACTCCATGATATGAGGCTTGATTTAAAGATGGAGACCCACCCACTCTTAAACTACAGTTGAAGACTGGGCGCAGTTTTGTTGTAACTTGCTCAGCAGTCTTTATTACAGGGCGGTGGGGTATGAACTTGAAGTTATTATAGTTTTGAGGTGATACTTGAATGGGCTCAATTATCCCCTCCCTCTGGTACTGTTTGAAAACATCCCCATATGCAGAAGAGAGACCCTGTCTTTCCAGACGTTTTTTAACTCCACGCAATGTAGCTAAGGCTACATGATAATTAGAAGGCACTTCATTGAGAATATTTTCATACCAGGGCAACTCTACATGATATTTTCCATCTCTAAACTCGATTGTCTGATAGAATTTTTGAATGAACACTTCGTCGATAGAGCCCTGATCTGCTGTTTCATTTATACCTAATGATTCGAGGCTGTAGATGTTTTCTAGGCCCAAATCGACATCTACATGATTATGTGTATGCAGAAGAGGGTCAAAATAAGATGCAGAAGGATCGATGATGGTGTTCACTAAGCTTTCGGGAACTTTTGCTGTTGTCAGTTTAGAAATGGACGAAGTAAGTGTTCTACTATCCTCCTGTCACGATCTCCCTTGAGGAGAGGTTTCAAAATCAGATTGCTCCTCTCCATAAATAACCAATCTCTGTGAGGGGGTCAAAAACGATTTGGCTGGGCCAAATGGAACAAACCCATGGCAGGTTTCAATGGCTCTACCTTTCAAGCACTCTATGATTTTGAAGTGCTTCATTGAAGAGATGACATCAATTCCAATCAAACCATCCACATTTGAAACGCTACTTCCGTGTTTACCTACATAAAAACGGTCTGCAACATTATATCCGCTATATGAAACATTATTGATAGCACCCATGAGTCCCTTCACTGTGAAGCTAACATCAAGACTAGGATCTATTAAAACTGATTTTTTTATGAAATTTGAACAACAGATGTTCATATCGAGGTTGACTGTACGAAATGACCTAACCTGCTCTCCCAAAAATGTCTTAATGGAACTGGTGTGCACAGGCAGAGAATCCACATCTATTTCCAATTTATTTAAAATACAGCTATTGAAAAAACTTAGCTGCGAACCAAAATCCAATAACACTCTTGCAGTTACAATTTTATTCCCTCTTTTTATTTTAAGGGATATTGTAGGAAGAATTTGGCCAGATGAAGTGTTACCTGTATTTATACAGATATTGCTTGAACCAGCATCTTCATCATCAAGAACTTGAGGCGCTGAAGAAGTAGATGGCTGACTTGTGGAGACATCTGCACGATCTCTTTTTGCTTTATTTTTTGCATTTGAAGAACAAAGAGGAGTTATGTGAGCACCACTCTTGCATGTGCCACAAGGACGACTAAGGCCAAATCTTTTTGCAGGGCATTTGGAAGATACATGTTTCTTGCTGGAACAGCTTGCACACATTCCCAGTTCTATGCAGCGCTCCCTTCGTAAGCTACCTGTTGGATAAACTTCACAACTACTCATCGGGTGTTTTCCATTACAAAGTTTGCATTCCACAAAAGATGAAGTAGAAGAAGGAACACCACCTCCTGAAGAAGTGGAAGAAGAAGAATCTTTTGGAATAGTAACTTTAGACTCTTTAGACTTTTTTACACTTGTAGTGTTGAAGGAAGAAGTTCTTCTCTCTTTATATGAAGACTTCTGTTGTGAAAGGGCACTTTTATTCTTCTCTTTGGCACCACCAGCAGTTCTATTTCCTGTCCTTTCTAGGGACTTCAAAATGTTCATATAGTTACTCAAAATCAAATTGATGGAAGGATATTCAATCTGGGTTTTTAGTTTGAGTTCACGCAGGAATATAGGAGGAAGCTTGTCAGTAACTAAGTGACTAACAAGACGGTTTCCTGCTGTTCCCTCCTCCAGGAAGTCCAAATCGAACTCCTTCAGTTCATGTAAGTTTGCACGAACTTCTGACACAAAGAACCGAGTAGCCTCTAAATTCTTATTGTCCAAAACTGGTGCTGAATCAATCTTGTGAAGAATTGTGTCCACTAGAAAAGGCACATCCAGATACACCTCCTTCAGGATTTTGATAGCCACAGAATAGTTCTCATCAACATTAGTTAAGTGTTGAACATCCTTCAAAGCAAAATTTTGAAGATGACTTTTCAAATACTGTAGTTTGGCTGCGTCAGAAAGGTCCTTCCTACAGCCGTATACATTTTCAAAGGACAGGAGAAAAGATCTGAACGAATGCTTATCATCTCCACCAGAAAAGTTTTGACACTTAAGAGCTGGAATTTTAAGTTCTTGTTGTGGCTTAAAATTCTTCAATATAGAATGTAATTCTTTTCGTGAGACCGAATCACCCTCCTGCGAAGAAGCGGACTTGTGGGACGAAACGTTGGCAGTTGGTCTGATTTCGTGAACTATCCTCTGCAATTGTAGATGGTAATGAGAAGATTTTATAACTTCCTCATTTAAGAATGTAGCATCATGTTTCACGAGATCAGACTCGCAGATCTTTGCTTCAATTTCATTATCATACTGTCTCACCTCCTCCAGACGAAGATTTACTTCATCCAAAATAGCTTCTAGCAGGGATGGACTGGAATCTTTAGAAGATTCATCTGAGAAGGGTTTAAGCAAAAGCGTTATTTTGCGCTTTATGATGCCTCTTGAACGTCGCAATGGTTTTACATTTTTACTTCTAGCCTTTTCTTTTCCTCTTGAGTGATGGATTCCTCTGTAATCCCTATGTCGCTGATGATGGTGTCTTCAAGTGAAGCCAGGATTGCGGAAGCAGAAATAGCGCCTGCTTCAGTCATTTTTTACGACGAATAAGAGGAAAGAAGGAAAAGTATGAATTTATAGAAAAGAGGAAGTAAATAGATAGGAATAGCGCAAAGAGTTTTTACAAACGCAGACCTATTATTTATTTAAAAGCTTGTTTCGTATATAGCACGCAAACACACTGCGTACGCCTTTTCCAAGTTTACAAATCAAATATATACTTACGCATATATTTAGTCGTTACTTTTTTACGAATAAGAGGAAAAAAGGTGTGAATTTATAGAGAAGAGGAAGTAAATAGTTAGGAATAGCGCAAAGAATTTGTACAAACGCAACCTATTCTATTTTTAAAAAAGCGTGTTTCGTATGTAGCACACACACTCTGCGAACGTCTTTTCCAGGTTTCCAAATATATATTTGTGCATATATTTAGTCGTTATTTTTTTACTTACGAATAAGCGAATAAGAGGAAAAAAGGAAAAGTATGAATTTATCGAAAAGAGGAAGTAAATAGTTAGGAATAGCGCAAAGAATTTTTACAAACGCAAACCTTTAGTAAGAATTTTTATTTACTTCTCACTTCTCCAAAAGTTTATTAAGAAATTGCAAATCTTGCAAATTGCAATTGCAAATTTTGCTGCTTAATATTTCTAATATTTCTGCTTAATATTTCTAATATTTCTGCTTAATATTTCTAATATTTCTGCTTAATATTTCTAATATTTCTGCTTAATATTTCTAATATTTCTGCTTAATATTTCTAATATTTCTGCTTAATATTTCTAATTTGGCTCAAAATAGCTGGAGTTGGTAAAATTAACACCTACCCCAACAATTATTTTAGGAACAAGGCTTCTGCGAATTTTACGAAGTAGACTAAAAATTAGCAAGTTGTCTGTTACTAAAATTTGATTCGAAACCCTATACAAAGAAACGAAATAGCAAATTTCAAAATAAGAACTATGAAATAATATAATCTATCTCTAATAAAGAAACTATAGAACAAAATTCTAAGATGTTAAGAAAAGAAGCTATTTCTAAGATATAGACCATATAAAACAACTTGGAACGATTTTTTAAGATAGAAACGATATAACTAACTTTTAAGATTTATAAGAAAGGGATCGATTTCTAAGATAATCTACCTCTAAGAAAATACCGATTTCTAAGATAGAAACGATAGAACTAACTTTTCACAGAAAAGGAACAATTTCTAAGATATAAAAATCTGTGTTCGATTCTATATAATTTTTTGTAATTTAACGTCACAATTGAAAATAATTAAATAATTGGCAAAGAGCAAATAAATAGGAGAGCACTAATTAAAATAGAGTTTATTTACATAAGATA
>JABUQX010140934.1:0-5000 GCA_015478945.1 Trachelipus rathkii
TAACATATATATATATATATATATATATATATATATATATATATATATATATATATATATATATATATATATATATATATATATATATATATATATACTGCTGCTATATACGCTGCTGTTGCTCGCGCCTTAATAATAATATATCACTTTAATATAATATATGTATATGTAATAATAATATATATATATATATATATAATATAACTATATATATACTATCTATACATATATAATATATAATATGTAATAATAATAATAATAATATATATATATCATATGTAGCAATAATAATAATATAATAATAATAATAATAATAATATAATATATATATGTAATATGTTTATGTCTATATATATATATGTAATAATAATAATAATAATAACCATATAAATATAATAACATATATAATATGTAATAATATATATATATATATATATCATAGTATAATATAATAATAATAATAACTAATAATAATAATAATATATGTTTATAATAACTAATAATAATAATAATATATATATGTAATAATAATATATGTATATATGTTTATATATATGTAATAATAGTAACAATAATAATATATATGTAATAATAACAATAATAATAATATCATTATAATAATAATATAATAATAATATAATATATATATATATAATAATATATATAATAATATTAATAATATATGTAATATGTAATAATAATAATATATATATGTATATATATATATATATTCTTAATAATATGGAAAATGACATGTAATAGCATAGTAATATATATATATAATATATAACAATATATAATATGTATATATATATATATATATATATAACTAAATATATATGTAATAATATAAAAATATATATAATAATATATGTAATAATAGTAATATATGTAATATAATATAACATAGCATAATAATAATAATATATATGTATAATATAATATATGTAATAATATATAACATAATAATATATAATATATATATATAAATATATATAATATAATAGCAATATATATATATATATACATATATATATCTTCTTTCTTTCTTTATATAATATAGCACTTATATATATATATGATAATACATAATATATATATATATATATATATATATATATAATAACTCATATATATATATATGCCAACATAACTCAACTGTAACTCCAACAGCAACCTTGTAACCCAGCCAATAGCCATAATAGCCAGCCAATATATATATGTATGGAAGGAAATACATGTTTGAAGAAAAACGAGATTAGATTGAAACAAAGATAGTGTTTTAATACAATTTTTAAAACCTATTCTAAAAGTAAATAAATAGATGTAATCTAAAAGTTTAAAATAAATAAAAATAAAACTTTTAAACATATAAATACTTCATCATGAAAAATAAATATATCAGATAATCTTTGCCTAACGAAAAGGAGATTTTTTTCTGATATAGTGACCATCTATATAATTATTTGTTATTAGATGATTTCATTTTATTTTTAAGGATAAAACCACCTTTAGGGGTTTGGTTTCATCTCGTATGGGTAACTTACAATTCGAACTCCTCAGACTCATCCTTTGGCATTTCCATATATGGGTGATGCATATACAATAAACAGGCCAAATCAATTTTTACTTCAGGGATCGCAATAACTAGGGTTATTCAGACTCCCTGCAACATCTTGAAATTATCACATTCGGAATATGTGTTGTCAGAAACATGTAGAATGACATCAATATTGGTATTTAAAAAGAATGTATCCTTATTTAGCACTGTGCCGCACCTACTCTGACTCCGACACATGGATAGTGCTCCATCTCCGACTTCTTATTCTTTTTTCATCCATCCTCCTTCTCTAATGCACTCAGTTTTTCAATTTTTTCTTCTTCACTTGCATGGAACCCCTTAAAGGAGATTGAGGAAATTGAAACCAAATGTCGGAATTTAGGGTTTCGTTAGCATAGCAAAAAATACCTTACACTGTCTATTATACTTTTGTAACCAGATTTCAACTTTGACACCGGCAAGGGCTTCGTTGTAGTGCACCACAAAATGTAACTTCTCTATCTTTACCTTGTTCTTCATCCTTCTTCATCCAGCCTTTATCTTCTTCTCTTTTGCTTTCCATGCAATTCACCTTTATTTCTTTTTTTTCGTACGAACCTTAGACATCCTTGAAGATATTGAAAACCATAAAATAAAGTTCTATGGGTTCGTTAACCTAGAGAAAGATACCCTTCTAGATCTATTATTATACGTTTGTATACCGATTTCAAGATTCGGCTACAACACTGATTCCGGAAACACATCGAGTTCCGCTGTATGAAACAGCTTAGATTTTAATTCCATCGCTGAAACATGTCGGCAGTTTATTTTTCATCTAGCTTAGCTTCTGCCTTATCCAAGTTAATGAACTCAACACCCATTTGCAAGAGGGCGTAGCGGTATGCAGATGCAACACCGCTGCGGTGCCGGCATGAATTATATGTGCTCCAAGTTTGATTGATATCCGAAAATTATTTCCCGATCATGGATTAAGGAACTATATATATATATATATATATATATATATATATATATATATATATATATATATATATATATACTACTATCTTTCTTCTTTATCTAACTATATATATATATATATATATATATATATATATATGATATATATATATATATAAATTGAACGAAGAGAGAAAAAAGATGGAAGGTCAAAAATCCAGCGAGAATAAAAAAGTTCTTAATAATCTCCTTGGCAGCTTGGGTGATAAAGCTTTTGAGTTAAAATTACAAACATAAGTATCAAGTATTCAGAATACTGTAATTCTGATAAAATGTTTTGGACGATGGTTCAAATTTTCATCAAATTGTAGTTTTCCAAGAACCTCCTTCTTCTCTCCGTATAACGAAAGACACAAATATATATATATAGCTATATATATATATATATATATATATATATATTTATATATATATATATATATATATATATATATATATGGATATTATATATATAATATATATAATATATATATATATATATATATATATATATAAATAATATATATATATATATATAACTATATATATATATACTTATATACATATATATATATATATAATAACATACTTATATATATATAACATATATATATACATAATAATAATATATATATATACATATATATGGAGTTATAGGGTGCTCATGTCTTTTTTTAAGTGTGGTAGGGAAAGTTTATGGGAGAATACTGATTGAGAGAGTGAGAGGGTTTAACGGAGGGAATGGGGGGAAGAATTTCTAAGGAGGATTTAGGGAGGAAGAGGGTGTGTCGGACAGGTGTTTCCACTAAAGAATGCTTGTGGAGAAAAAGTATAGAGAAGGAAAGGGAAAGAGATGCATAGCATGGTGTTTTTAGATTTAGAAAAGCATATATTGAGTGAAGAGGGTGGGTATTCAGGGTGTTGG
Organism: Trachelipus rathkii; assembly: GCA_015478945.1. Taxonomy (NCBI): domain Eukaryota; kingdom Metazoa; phylum Arthropoda; class Malacostraca; order Isopoda; family Trachelipodidae; genus Trachelipus; species Trachelipus rathkii. The sequence goes on from JABUQX010140934.1 coordinate 3,465, forward strand.
AGGAAAATGTGGGGGTAAATTAGGTAAAGGGTATTAGGGCCTTTTCGCAGGAATAGTAGAATGTGTTGTGAGAGAGTCGCTGGAGGAGGTAGAGATGTTTGGGGTGGTGGGAGGATTGAGGCAGGGGTGTGTAAATGTCGCCGTGGCTATTCAATTTGTTTTATGAAGAGTGTTTGCAGAGGAATGGTGAGAGAGGGGAGGGGGGGGAATTGATGAATGGGAATGATAAAAGGGAAGTTGATACTATTTGCGGACGATACTGCCCTAGTGGCGAAGAACGCGGAAGGGGCTGAGGTATTTGGTGAGGGAGTTTGAGAGAATATAATAATGGACAAAGAAAGGGTATTCAGAATAAATTCAGGTAAGAGTAAAGTGTTAGTGTTTGAGGAGGGAGGAAGAGAGGAGGGGAGGGGATTGAAGTTAAAGTAGGGGTGTAAGTATTGGAAGAAGTAAGATTTTTAGATATTTAGGGATGGATTTGGGGAGGGAGAGGATGAAGGGAGGAGATAGAACATAGAGTAGGAGGAGGAATGAGAGCTTTGGGTGGTCTGAGAGAATTATGGAAAGGGGGAGATTTATCAAGTTAAGATAAGTTTGTTTGAAAAAATTTGTGTACCAACGGTGTTGTATGGGTGTATGAAACATGGGGGTTGAATGCCAGGTCCAGGAAAAAGTTGAGTATTTGAGATGAAGGGGTTTAAACGGTTTTGTGGGTTACTTGAAGGAGAGGATTCGAATAAGGAATTGGTGAGGGAGGGTAGTGATTAAGAGAATGGGTTGGTGGGAGAACGGAGAAAGGGAATATTAAGATGGTACTTGGGCATCAGTAAATGGAGGAACAGACAGTGATTGGAGTTTGGGAGGCGGAGGATGGAAGGAGAGGAGGAGACAAGAAGGAGGTGGATGGATGGAATAAAGAAGAGAGCTGCTGGAGGAGGGAGGGATGAGGAGGAGAAAGTGGGTGTTGGCGAGGGGAATAGAGTGGGAGGTGGGGTAGAGGCGAGATGAGGGAAGTGTGTAATGGGAGAGGGGCTGTACTTACCCACTACCCACTCCAAAGCAGGAAAAATTGTGACAAAATAAATAAATAAATAAAAAAAAATATATATATATATATATATATATATATATATATATATATATATATATATATATATATATGTATAATATAATATATATATGTAATAACGCATATCATATATATATATATATAATTTATAATAATAATATATGTATAATATATATATATATATATATATATATATATAATATAATAATAACTTAACATAATATATATATAAATATATAATATATATATATATATATATATATATATATGTAACAAACACGGCCATCAACTACTATAAATAAACTTTTCATAAGAAATACTCATATCAATATATATGTATATGTTTATATATATATACATAGCAATATAATATATAATAATATGTATATATATAATATCTTCATATATATATATATATATGTATTATTAATAATAATAATAATAATATATGTACATGATTATAATCA
>JABUQX010140934.1:15000-20000 GCA_015478945.1 Trachelipus rathkii
TCTCTTGTTGCATGAAAATTATACATTTATTTATATATGATAATTATTATAGGATAGTCATGAAAAGATTTTCTTATAGCCAAAAATTTCAAACAGCCAATGACTCCAACCGTTGAGTTGCCATCTAGCGCTATCTAGAATAAATCTGCAAACTGCTCAAAATGTTATTTCGTAAAGATCAAAATAAATAAATAATAAATTTAAAATGAAAGTTACTTCATAATTTAGTAATAAATTCAATTAAAAATTCATCAAAAATTGTTACTAAAATAAAAATGATAAATATATCAAAAAAAAATTTTCTTAAAAAAAAAATGACTGTACATTCTGGCGGAGATGTCGCAGCAACTTTCGAATAAGGCTGCCTGCTAGCTCAGCTGACGAGTTACTGCAGCTGGCAGGATAGCTGGTGAGAAGGTAAACCAGAGATATCTACGCTGGATGTACAGAAGCCAATAAATAAATTTCAAAAAAAAAAAAAAAAAAAAAAGAAAGAAATTTATGGAAGACCCAAGAGTAGAAGGCAGCTCTGATTCGGATAAAGAGTAGCTGGGTACGTCTCAAAAATTTCAAAAATCTTCATTTTCGTACATCAACATAGAAAAATTAAAAATCATCTTTTCCATCAATAATTAAATTACCATCAGAAAAATAACTATTATATTATTGAATAATTACGATCTTATTAAAAATTAAAAATTTTCTTCGCTGATCAATGTATTTGCTGAAAATTAAACTGTAATTTATTTTTAAACGCTTTTTCAAAATGTGAAAGTTCGAGGAATGATGAACCCTCAGAACGATAGAAAATGGAATTGAAATGGGTTACTAAAATATTTCTAAAAATATATTGACTTTATATAGAGGAAAATAAACATTTTTAATATCATTTCGTAAGTATTACATATAAAGATATTTTATATGTCAGAAAATTGTCTAGTTGTTTTAAGATCAAAGGTAGCTGTTCTGAGGTAGTGAATAAACAGTGTCAAAGCTATGAAGCCCTGTCGGATATGCTCGAACTATATTTGATATTCATTTATGGCGCGAAATCATTATAAATTTATAATATCTAACCGAGTTGATTTCGCATGATAATAATAAGACTCATTTTTCTTTTTCCAACTTCTTACTCTTGTAGACAACAATCTTTCTTATAATATTAAAATGATCAGAAAAATATTAAGAATGTAAGCATCTACGAAGAAAAGAAAATAATTGACCATCTAAAGGCAACACTCTCGCTATTTAAAAGGACAAAACGTTCTTTCAAAACTCAATAAAATCGCTCCTCGCCTGTCACCTAGAAAACGCCATCTATTGGGCAAACAACAACAACAACAACAGTTCTCATACGGACCCTATGATTGGTCCTCCCATCCAGCCTACTGACAAAGAAGATCAATGATTGTCTACATTCTCAAAATAGAACTGATAATAATGCATAGGAAGAAAAAGGATAGGAATATCATTTTGATGATTGCTTTTCAAAGAAAGACTTGCAAATGTGAATTACTGGATCCTGAATGCATTTGAAAGAAAACAAAAGGTTAATGCGAAGTCACCGGAAAGGATCCTTAAAAATTCTCTTAAATAACTGATGGAAACATTAATCTCGCCTTTGAGAGTGTGACACTGAAGAGTAAATACAAAACGAGAAAACGAAGACGACAAAAGAGTTAGAAAGTTGAAAAAATACGGAGGAATTAAGTATTACTGACGAAGAGAATTTACATGTAATTTATAACCTGTCGTATACGAGCCCATATTTTTATGAAGTTTTCTTTCTCCTTTTTCTAATTAGTGCTTCTGTCTTTCCTACCTCTTTCCTCCATTATGTTAATTATTAATCAGAAGGTTGGGTATTGAAAAAAAAACTGTGAAACTATCACAAACACACGCGTCACGTGCGTTTGTGAGAACAGTTATTTTTTTCCCCACGTCCAAGGTCACCAGTTCTAAGGTGAAAATTGATAGGGAATCTTTGTAAGACAAAAGCATGCATTGTCATTAGAAGGTATGCAGCTGTAAGAGGCTAATTTGCCGGTCTCATGCTTACCTCTTTCAAATCCCTGGTGAAGCCTCCATACTTGTATACCGTATCTATTATTTAAAATTCAAATCTTTCGCGCTTCTTTCTTTACAAAGAAAGAAGACGCCACAACAAAGGGCAAAGCTTGGCGGGGAGTGCCCAGCTGGCACGCCTGCAATCTCGAGATCCTGTCTTTCGACAGCCCTCTCACGCAATGAGGCGGTATCATTCTCGACCTCCAAATCACAGGTCATTTAGATTAGGAATTCTTGCCATTTTTATTTGTTAGTTTTATGTGTGTGTTATCATATTTTCTAACGACATTTTGTGCATAGAATTACCTCATTTACTTAATTGATCAAATCCATATCTGTCAATTGTCCGTATCACTATTGTCTAATAAAGCACTACGTTGAAAGTAATTATTAATCCATCCCCTCGATTAATGAATGCAAGTTCATTTTTCGTTGTGCGACATACGTTCTAGACTTCAACCTATATATATATATATATATATATATATATATATATATATATATATATATATATATATATATATATATATATATATATATATATATAATATATATATATATATATATATATATATATATATATATATTTTATATATATATATATATATATATATATATATATATATATATATATATATATATATATATATATATATAATATATATATATATATATATATATATGCTCTTTATTAATAATAATATAATAATAATAATATATATATATATATATATATATATATATATAATATATATATATATATATATAATATATATATATATATATATATATATATATATATATGTAATAATAATATATATATATATATATATATATATATATATATATATATATATATATATATATAATATATATAAAAAAGATCAGTAAACTTGAGTCTGTATATATATATATGAAGTATAATATATATATATATATATATATATATATATATATATATATATATATATATATATATATATATATATATATAATATATATATATATATAATATATATATATATATAATAATAATAATAATAATAATAATAATATATGTATAAACAATAATAATATAATAATAATATATATGTAATAATAATATATAATAATATATATATATAATATATATATATATATATATATATATATATATATATATATATATATATATATATATATATATATATAAATATTTATATATATATATATATATATATATATATATATATATATATATATATATATATATATATATATATATATATATATATATATATATATATATATATATATATATATATATATAAATATATATATATATATATATATATATACTATATATATATATATATATATAATATAATATATATATATATATAATATATATATATATATATCAGGCATGGGTTGAAGTACAAGTACTTGTACTTGGACTTGTATTTAAGAACATTTTGGGAGTACTTGTACTTGTAATTGCAGTATCTAAAACCAGTGTACTTGTACTTGCACCTTTTGTACTTGAAAATTTGCAAAGTACTTGCAAGTACTTTTGGCTTTTAACTTGCCATATATATATATATTTTTTTCATTTTCCAACCTCTTCATATTATTGTTTCTTATATATGTATTTTAAATAAATTTCCATTTAGGAATATAAAGTATGGCATTATATATATATATATATATATATATATATATATATATATATATATATATATATATATATATATATATATATATATATATATATAGATAGATAGATAGATAGATAGATAGACAGATAGGTGAGATGGTGATCGATTGGATTTGGAAGTTGTGTAGCAAAGAGTTTATTTAAGGTATAGTTCCGAATGATTGGAGGAAAGCAATAATAGTACCCTTATATAAGGGTAAAGAGGATAAGGTACCTGTAGGCATTATAGGCGAATTAGTTTATTGAGTGTTGAAGGGAAGATATATGCTGATATTTTGGTCGAAAGATTGCGTCGAGTGACTGAAGAACTGATTAATGAAAACAAGGTTCGTTTAGAAGTGTAGGGGATGTGTTGATCAAATCTTTATATTGAAACAAATGATTAGGAAAATGAGGGAGAAGAATAAATTGCATTTAGGTTTCATGGATTTGAAACAGGCGCATGATAGGATTAATTGGAAAGTTCTATGGCAGGTGTTAGTAATATATGGTGTTGGTGGTAAGCTTCTGAATGGAATCAAAAGTATGTATGACGTTAGTGAAGCATGTGTAAGAATAAATAATGTCGAAAGTGATTGGTGAAAAACTAATAGCGGAGTAAGGCAGGGATGTGTTATGCCTCCTTGGTTATTCAATTTGCATATGAATGGGGTTATGAAAGAATTAGAGGTGGTGGTGGCAGGGAATTGTTTTAGAATGATCGAAAATGGAAGGAAGTTGAGGGCTCCATACGTAATATATAAGGTTGATTTGGTTTTGTGTGAGGACTCTGAAGAGAGTTTGAGAGGATTTGTAGAGATTTGGCAGGATGTGTAAAAGGAGGGGTTGGAAAGTAAACGCAGATAAGAGTAAGGTTATGGTTGTGATTGAGGACAATCCTCGGTATGAAGTTATGTCAGATGGGGAGCAGTTGGAAAAAGTGTCTTAGTTTAAATATTTAGGATATATGTAGGATGAAAAGGGAACGGATGATGTAGAGTGAAGTAGGAAGGATTTAGCAGCAGACCAACCCAGGAGGTATTTTGCAATTAAATCCTTGGTAGACGTAAAGGGACTAAGTCTTGAGTACTCTAGGGTCTTACATGAAAGTATCTTGTTACCTGTGTTAATGTTTAGTAATGAGACTATGGTCTGGAATAAGAGGTATAGATCCAAAGTACAATGTGTTCAGATGGACAATTTTAGGGGAGTGTTAGGTGTGAGAAGAATTGATAAAATGGGGAACGAACGTATTATA
>JABUQX010140935.1:0-2500 GCA_015478945.1 Trachelipus rathkii
CATTGTACTTCGTTCATTAAGAATTTGGGTGTTTAATAGTTTCGCGTTTATCGTGAAACGCTTTCGCGTTTTTTCGTGCGCCGCTTATGTCAATATATAGATCTGAGATATATATATATATGTAACAATAACTTGATAGATACATCTAGACACATATATATATATATATATATATATAGCTATATATATATATATATATATATATATATATATATATAATAAAATATCAAATTATTTTTTTAAAAAATTATCATTATTATTATCATTACTTTTATTTTTATTATTATTATTTTCATTATTAAGTATTATTTTCATTATTAAATATTATTTTTATTAATAAATATTATTATTATTAAATATTATTATTATTATTATTATTATTATTATTATTATTATTATTATTATTATTATTATTATTATTATTATTATTATTATTATTATTTATATTATTAAATGTTATTTTTATTATTAAATATTATTTTTGTTATTAAATATTATTTTTATTATTAAATATTATTATTATTATTATTATTATTATTATTATTATTATTATTATTATTATTATTATTATTATTATTATTATTATTATTATTATTATTATTATTATTATTATTAAATAAAATAGAATACGGTGTGTAAAAACCTTAATAAATCGAAGAAAACGGAAACTGGATCTATAAGTCACATTAAAGCGTTTTTGGCTCGAAGAGTGAGGTGACAAAAGACATGGACCCAAAACGTAAGTAAGCCGCGTATAGGTGTGTGTGTGTGTGTGTGTGTGTGTGGATTAGTGAACACATACGAAGGTGAAATATGGATACTTAGGGTATAAGGAATTGACACACAAAGGAGAACACACACACAAGTTTATTTAACTGATTACGATTAAGGTATAATTTAAAAAGGAAGTTATTACTTATTCTTGGATTTGTGTGTGTGTGTGTGTGTATTATTGTGTGTGTGTGTGTGTGTGTGTGTGTGTAGCATTGTTATTATTATTATTATTAGTGTAGTAGTAGTAGTATTGGTAGTAGTAGTAGTAGTAGTAGTAGTAGTAGTAGTAGTAGTAGTAGTAGTAGTATTTTTGGTGTTATCGTTATTGCTATTTTCGTTATGTTAATGATTATTATTATGATATTTAGGGGATATTGGTGTGTTAGGTTTTATTATATTATTATACCTAGGAAAATATTATATTATTTGGATAACTGAACCGAGTGCTAGGTTTTATTATATTATTGAGCTCATTATAAACATTATGTGCGTGTTACGTTGGGAGGGATTATTATTATTATTATTATTATTATTATTATTATTATTATTATTATTATTATTATTATTATTATTATTATTATTATTATTATTATTATTATTATTATTATTATTATTATTATTATTGTGTATTAGTAGTGTGTAGTGTGTGTGTGTGTTATTGTGTGTGTGTGTGTGTGTGTGTGTGTGTGTGTGTGTGTGTGATTATTATTATTATTATTGTGTGTGTGTGTGTGTGTGTGTGTGTGTGGTGTCCGCTAGTTGGCAACAAGTTAATGCTCGGTTATTTTTTATGATTACAGGGGACCAAATTTGGAGACTAAGGCTGAAACCAAGGCTGAGATTCAGGTTAAGACTAAGGCTGGAACCGAGACTGGTTCTACGGCCATTAAGGACAACCGAGTCAACAAATTGAGTTACGGGCTAAAACCGAACAAGGGTGTACGCAGGTTACGAGTCACTTTGGGAAAATCATTCTCATTGACGCACGAAGTTCAGGACCTCAGGGATTCTTTGACTCGTCAGGCTGACTCGTGGACTTAGCACCCATTTAAGGATACAACCACACTGACTGCTCTATGCAAAGTCAGAATTGGTTCGTAAAAATCACGAAATCATTTGAAAAAAAAGGACGTTTTTGCTGGGAATTAAAGCCAAAATTGACAAAGGTTTTCCAAGGAAGTATCAGTCCAATATAAATTTAAAGTTAACTAAATTTATAAATAATTGGAAAATATTGTCTTATATTGTTTATTTCACATTTTCTTGCTATACGGCATTTGATATATATTATACTTAGTAATAGGTTAGTAATAGGTTTAATTATAAGTTTTGATAAGACCAGTCATAGTATAGGTAGTTAGGATTGTAAAAAGAAACTTACATATTTATTCATGCTTATATTATATATATATATATATATATATGTATCTAACTCGTTTCATTTATATATACTTTCTTTATTTGTTATATATATATATATATATATATAACTATAAATAAATATAATATATATATATATATATATATATAACCATTTTTCTTATAGTAGGTCTGCTTTCTCTTGTATCACCATTCCAGGATATCCTTCAAAGAACGAACCCTACCTCCCGCAAAATGGTTATATCTGTAACAAGTCAAATAATATAAAGGAAGACCGAAATATAAAGTGGTCGTCAATCCCATTTTATTTCAATATATATATATATATATATATATATATATATAT
>JABUQX010140935.1:7500-25000 GCA_015478945.1 Trachelipus rathkii
GCTATAAATATATATGTATATATATATATATATATATATATATATACTACTCTTCAAAATTAACTGCTAACTACTCTATATATATATATATATAATATTAAAAATATATTAACACCCACACGGAACGGGAGGTCGGATCGAAAAAAAAATTTCAGTGCTTATAGGATACATAAATAGATGTTTTTAGTGGCGAAAATGAATTTTTTTACTGAACTGACCTGACCTAACGTAATCTAACTTAACCTAACCTAATTTCACCCCTAGAACAGGTAAAAAAATCATTTCGCCCCTAGAACATCTATTTATGTATCATAGATGCCACCAGTGAGGTACACCCATCCACGCCCGTTCAATGTGGGCGTTAAGTAACTTTGTCCATATATTTATATATATATATATATATATATATATATATATATATATATATATAATGTTTTTATATATATATATATATATATATATATATATATATATTACAAACCCTGAAAATTTACCTTAGGAGTAAGGAAGAAAGGGCAATAATCTCTCCTCCTTTTTTTTATTACTCCAAAAATCTAAAATATTCTGAAACATCATCATTATTCTTCATTTTTATAATAATACCCTCCAAATCCTTGAAGTCAATCATAACAACAGCTGATTTTTGTAAGGTTTGTAAACAAGTTTTTAAGAATAAGAATTTATTCGGGGTCGATTTGGCACGAAACCGTTCTTAAAATGTGCAAGATTTTATCTTATCGAGCGTAAAGCAAAATGCCAAAACGAAAACGGCTAAAACACATATCTTTCGGTAGCGACCGTCGCCCATTTTAAACCATTTTATTTTTTTAACAGACTAAACTCTTGTACCCATGATATTCCGGAAAGAAGTTTCAAAAGTCGTGTCTTTAAAAATATAAAAATTACAAACTAAATAATATTAACAAAGCTTATTTAAAATAACAAATATAATAAAATAATTCGTACTCTAGTAAAATTAAAGAGTAACTAAGTCATTTTTAATATTGAGTATATTTACATTACAAATAATGTTGAAAATTAACAAATAACACTACTAAAATTCACATAACTGTTTTAAACCTGTCATTACTAAAATATGACTTTATAAATAATTAAAATAGTGCGTAAAAATTATTATGTCGATGATAGTAAGGAAAACTAATTATTTAACATAAATAACTAATAAATAACTCAAGATCATTTTTAAAACAAGAAAATCGAAGGAAATAAAAAATGAATGTTTCACTTTTATGTGTTCTTAGGACTACAGAAAAAAATTTCGGTAATCACTATAAATAAAAATGCTAAACTGTCCGATATAAATAAATATAAATTACTAAAATAGTAAGTGGGATAGTAAATAAATAATTATTTAATTGTAAAAATAAATAATAATCTTAATTAATAAATTTCTAAGTTTTCGTATCACTCAAAATGTACGCGAGGCAAACTTAATAAAAATGGAGAAATCAGAATCGAGCGGAAGACATTTTTGAGGAGCAAAAAAAGCCTAAAATATCGATTTAAGAGGTTAATAAATGCTAAGCCTAATAAATAATGATATTAAAACAAAATGTAATTAAAAAAATAAATAAAAATATTAAAAGATATTAATGAAATGTCCAATAACATTAAGGAAAATGCGAGAAAGGTAAAAGTATAAAATACTATAGTTAACCATTAAAGAGCCGCTTTCCCAAAAATTTCTTAATCGTAGCTTAAGTTAGCTTAGTTTAATTTTAATCTGACCTTTAAACGGACCATCGCTTTCACCAAAAAATTACGACCTCTATTTTGTTTATGCCAAGTTTAAGAACTTTATTCTAACTTGTAGCAAGGTTGGCAATCCTGTACACTATAAATAGAAATCAGCTGATCGATCATCTGTGATAATATCATCTTATTAGCCTTCCGTTTTCACTCTTCAAAGCCTATTTCTCGATTGCCGTAATTTTTTTTATGAAGGCATATTTTCATCGTTGCTCAAATGCATGTTTCAAACTAATATTCGATATAATTATGGAAAATAAAATGACTAATGAAAGCAAAGAGACGGTCATAAATTTTGCTCAACAAGAGGGGTTTGTCTAAAGGTGAATCTGCAAGAATATAATTGAAAGCAAAACATTGAAAGGAAAGTATAAGTTTAGTGATGAGAAAAGTTACTTATTGTAGATTGTATAGGCCTGGTCAGCCAAACTTTATCAAAAGTACTGATCTGAAAATATAGAATCATCTTGGATATACCAAAATCAAAGGATTGCTGTAGAATTTGATACTCACTACAATTATTAATGTTAATCAGCAAAATGAAAATGAAGTAAATGTGCAAATAACTCAAAATAGTCTCAAAATATATAGAATCCATAATTGATGATTTATCCAAAGTTAGTGATGAAGAAGGCTTGTATATAAGTACTTTCACTGATTCTTCAGAAATTTTGTTGATTGCTTATCAGATTCAAAAAATTTCCAAAGCTTGGGTCCAGAATATTCTGAAAATAATTTGGAAGGGAAGAATACAAGAGTTGGTTCAGATAAAACTTATGAAAGCAGTAGATATTTAGCATTTAAGATAAATAAAAAGGAAAAGTATCCCTATTAAAGCTGAGAAAAAAATGTGCCAAAGATTAGCTACATTGGCAGGAAAGAGGATAGAATATGTGGAAAAGAAAAGCAACTGCTCTTAATATTGACACAGAGGGCAGCTGAGGATCAAAATAAATTTCAAAGTAAGACCATGATTTGGTTTAAAGCCTTAGAAGATGAACCTTCAAAGATGTTACGATCCTGGTATAGGGTACATGTTTACAAACAACATTAGAACTTAGTAGTGGAAGAAGCTTACCAGGCTCAGTTATAAGAATGGGCCACATTTTCCTAAAGATTACAGAGTTATACGTTTTCATAGTGTACACTATATACCTCTGAATAATGCTCAATTTAGAACCGTAAGAGTGTATATAAGAGATGTCGAAGGGAACCCTTACCCATTCACACATGGTACAGCTGTGTGTAAAGTGCATATACGGAAGAAGCTCCGATAGTGTAAAGACTCTAGTTCGTAAATAGCTGTATATGAAATTGAGAAACTGTAATCATGACCTCCGAAGATCATTTCTATCTAACGCTGCCCTCATCGAGCCTCTATGGATCTACATCCTGCTAATAAAATATCAGACTATACAACCCAATTATTGAACCCTATAACTTTTGATCGAGAAATGTATGAAGCAGGATTAAGTGAAATAATTCTTGATGCATCTGTTGAGAATATATTAGAGTCCCCCTCAGCATTTATAATATTTAGAAGCGTTGAATATGTTAAAAATGTATTAAAAATTAACGCTAATACAGACATTATCGTACATGATGAAAAAAAATATTTCTATGAAAAATATTTCATAAGTCGGGGTCTTTACAATTCGGTTACTGATGTGTTCATGGCCTTAAACAAAAAATTTGAAACAAGTCTGTTATGTAAAGATTTAGTGTTTCTTGTTAATAAAACCGTTAACGAAGATAACGTATTAATCACCTTAAAATCTCAAACTCATGTAAACCTGAAAGATAGAAGTTTATTTATTTTCCATTCTTCAGCATGGTTTCGTAAATGTAATTACTCACATGCAGACTCAATATTGAGAAATAACGATATCAAACCATCTCTAAAGGATCTAATACGTTATATACCAACGATGGAAGAGTATGTCTCAAAAAATGACACCAAGAGTTCATTACATTTTGTATGCATGCCTTCTAAGATGTTTCAAGATCCTGGTATGGCCTATGTTTATACAGATATTATAGACCATCAGTATGTAGGGAATACTAAAGCCTCTTTGTTAAGGGTAGTTCATTTTCCTAAAGGTAATAGAGTTATAAGCTTTCCTAATGTTCACTACTTACCATTGAGTAAGACCCAACTGAGTTCGATTCGTATTTATATAAGAGACGTGGAAGGTAATCCATACCCATTCACAATTGGGACAGCAGTGTGTAAAGTACACATTAGAAGGAAGCTCCGTTAAATAATAATCATGGAAAGAGAACGAGTCTTCAGGGGTTCAAGAATGCAGAGGGGATATGGTTTAGGTGGATTTTTTGCTTCGTTATTTCGTAGAGCTATTCCCTTGTTTAAATCAGGAGGTAAATACCTAGCTAAAAAAGCAGCTAGGACAGGTATAGATACTTTCCAGGATATTATGGGAGGTATCGACCCTCAAACAGCTGTAAAACGTCGACTAGCCGATGCTTCTGATGAAATGTTAGATGATGTTAAACGAAAAATACGACGTAAGATGACTGGTCAAGGTGTAGGTCGCCGTAAAAAAACCTATAAAGAGGAATAGGAAAGGACCACTAAAGGAAAAGTGTATTGATGTGTTTGCCCTTTAATAACGATGATAAGTGGTAACTTTTTACATAAACAGTGATAACCTGTAACTATTTCGTATATAAGGAATGTTTAAACAAATCTCTCCTCATTATACGTCAGACGATTGTACCAGCAAGATGCATTTCCTCCATCCCTCCAGCCCAGACTGTTGTAAGAGTGAATTGGATCTCTTCTCAGTGAACCCTACACAGATCAGTGTGAGTGAATCCAACTTTATTAGTATTAATCCCGTTCACGCGATCACAAATACAGATGTACCTCTCGAATTCAAAATTCCTGGCACTTCTGATCAATATCTTGACCCTTCGAATGTGTTTTTATATCTGAAGACTAAGTTAGTAAACGAAGATGGTTCAGATCTCACAGGAACCGATCACATAGTATCCACCGAGACAAATTTCCTGTATACGTGTTTTAATCAACTTGAGGTGTTTTTAAATGAAACATCTCTAGGAGCATCAGCTGCAAGTTACCCTTATCAAAGTTATATTGAAACTTTACTAAATTATTTTCAAGATGCGAAGGAGTCTCATCTGCAATCATGTGGATATTACAATTTAAAAGATGTAGAGAAACATAGAACCAATGCTGCTAAATCTAAAAATAACACGTATGAATATTATGGACGTGTAAACGGTGATATATTCTCTCAGGAAAGACTTATTCTACCATCAGTGGACACCCGCATCAGGTTAACTAGATCTACACCTGAATTTGCTCTTAATGTTAAAAGCGCTGTTTTAGCCACAACTACTGCACCAAAGCCTATCTTTAAATTACTGGATGCTTATCTTTATATACGTAAAGTGAAATTATCTCCCATTAAACATATGGAAATAGAGAAATCTCTTTTGACCGATACAGCAAAATATCCAATCAAGAAAATTGAGACTAAAATTTTTAACTTTACCCAAGGATTATCGAGTATTAATATACCTAACATCGTCAATGGTAGCTTACCTCAGAAGGTAATAATAGGGATTGTAGAACACGATGCTTATTCTGGAAACTATGGAAAGTCTGCCTTTAAATTTACCCATTTCGGACTTAGAGGTATCAGTTTACATGTGAATGGTCAACCATACGGTCGTGATTATGAGATGATATATGAAGACTCACATTCTCAATGTTCGCGGCCTTTTTACGATTTATTTGCCAATACTGTATCTTGCAGCGATAACGGTACAGGTGTTGATCTCAAGAATTACGCTGAAAACAGTAATTTATATGCATACGATCTTACTGCTGATCTTTCTGCTTGTAATGCTTATCATCTCAATATCCTAAGAAAAACATTAGGATTGAGTCTCAAATTTGGACAAAGCTTGACATCCTCAATCTCAGTTCTGGTGTATCTGGAACATCCTCAAATCATCGAGATTGACAGAGTACGAAATATAATCTTGAATTATTAATGATGAATGAAGAAGAAATATTAAACGCCTTCGGAAACGAAAGAAGATTTTTAGGTGTATTCGCCTGTAATGAACTCGGTTCTGTGAAATTGGATACAGACTCTGGTCTTATCTTCAACACTTCTCCTAGGGATGTTTCGAGCAATGGACATTGGATAGCCGTGTATAAGAATAAAAATAATGTTGTATATTTCCTTGACTCTCTGCATTTAGATTTTATGTTTAGTAATCATTATGTAACATCTTTTTTAAAATATAATAATGTTCAATATGTTAAGACCTTATGTTTTCCTGTACAACCTATCAGGTCTAATTTATGTGGTGTATACTGTATTTATTTCATTATATGTTTTTTAAATAATGTTTCTTTTAATAAACTTGTAAATATATTTGATGCTAAAAATTTATATGTTAACGATTATGTAGTATGCACTTATGTTATAAAGGCTTTAAAATAAAAACCTGTTTTCTTTTCCTACTTTTAACCAAAGAACTTATTTATACGAAAGAAAAATATGACCTGAATCAATAGATCAATAGATGGAAGGTAGGGTGGAGGGGGGAGTGGGGGAATGGGGAGGGTTGTTTGATTTACTGATTTACTAATTTAGGGTATGTAAAACATCAATTTTAATAAAAAATATGACTTGAATCAATAGATCAATAGATTAATAGATCAATAGATGGGATAGGAGGGGGCGGGGAGGGTTGTTTGATTTACTGATTTACTGATTTAGGGTATGTAAAAACGTAAATTTTTACATTATAAACATGAAAAGGAAAAAAATTTTAGTAAAAAACAAAAATAAATTAAAAAAATAAATAAAAAATAATAAATTTTTGAAAAAAATTAAATTGAAAACAAAGCTCACTCATAAAAAGCTAAAAAAATTATAAAATTTATTAAAAGAAAACAGAACACGTTTGCGTTCTCGCTAAGGATCGCGCATGCAGGACAGGGGACGCGTACACGCGCCCATTTCGCGGCAGATCGCGCCAGCGGGCGCGCCTGCGCCCGTTTCGCGTCAGATAGCGCCGTCGGGCTCGCCTTCGGGCGCGCACAAGCGTACGCCCGGGGCATGCTGACACAACCCTCATCGTGAGGGAGCCTCAAACACCCTTAGTCGATATCTACATTCTTATAAACCTATATTTTAACACCTATATTGTATTATTATAACCTTATTTACTATCCCAGCACCGCACCGGAGCCAACACCGGTGCCAATGCCAACTCAAACTCTATAGATTCAGACTCCTTTCTTCTTCTTCTATACACTATCCAAATTTCAGCCTTCTACGAACACCGATTTTTAAGGGTGGGGTCCACCTTCGGGGACCCACGGGACGTATTGCACGACGAGTTACGACTGCACAACCCTCCTCAAATTTTGCTGATACGATAACTCTAACCTCTATAGATATATATGGACCATAAGGCTGAACCGGAGCCGGAGCCGGAGCCGGAGTTGGAGGGCGTAAAAAACGATTCCTTGCAGGAATCGTTTTCGACTCGGAATCGATTCCCTTCGGGAATCGATTCTTCGTATCAAATTTCAGACTTCTACGATCAATTTAATTTTTAGAGGGCAGCGTCCTCACGGTAGCACGGGTTCACAATCTCGTCTACAGAGATTACGTCATCACGCTCGACCCGAACTCGTCTTAAGCCTAATCTTCGCTCGCTCGGAAGCCGCAACAAGGGCGTAGCCACATATTTTGCGTTCGCTCTCGGGGGTGACTACCCCCTATATACATCCTAGCGACTTGAAATTTTGCGTGTATCGAGCTTAATACCTCAATAGATTATATTCCAAGTTTCAGACCTATAGCTCTATTCCTTCCTATCGAAAAGGGTGTAGGCGGTCAAACTGGCCTATTACTACTATATATATAAATAACAACATATATATATATATATATATATATATATATATATATATATATATATATATATATATATATATATATATATATATATATATATATAATATATATATATATCCCTGCTGCTAGGTCCTGCTGCTATATATATATATATATATATAAAGGAATCGTTTAATGATTTAAAACTAACGAATACCCTAGAGTAGACAGCATAGATATCAGTTGTCGGGGTCTCTCGGCCTCTAGGTGGACAACGGGGGGGGGGGGACTTCGTCCCCCTCTGTCCCCTATCGGCTCGAGCCCACTAAATGGGCCCAAAAAAATTTTCCCTAAAATTTTCCAATGAATAAATGGAAGAAAACAAAAATTCTAAAAGTTTCCGCTGAATCCAAATATATAATTTGTTTTACTGTAGGTGTTGCCGTTCTCTAGTTACATGATAGGCCCTTTGAGCAGTCTTATATATATATATATATATATATATATATATATATATATATATATATATATATATATATATATATATATATATATATATATATATATATAATATATATATATATATATATATATATATATATGCGCGAGCGTTGCCGTGTAACAACTCCTCTGCGCGCTGCGCGTGAGGAGAGAGTTGTTCAGCAACGCTCGCGCATATTCAAAATGTTTTTATAATATTAAAAATAATAATAATAATAATAATAATAATAATAATAATAATAATAATAATAATAATAATAATAATAATAATAATAATAATAATAATAATAATAATAATAATAATAACAATAATAATAATAATAATAATTATAATAATATTAATAATAATAATAATAATAATAATAATAATAATAATAATAATAATAATAATAATAATAATAATAATAATAATGATAATGATAATAATAATGATAATAATAATAATAATAATAATAATAATAATAATAATAATAATAATAATAAATAATATAATAATAATAATAATAATAATAATAATAATAATAATAATAATAAAAATAATAATAATAATAATAATAATAATAATAATAATAATAATAATAATAATAATAATAATAATAAAATAATAATAATAATAATAATAATAATAATAATAATAATAATAATAATAATAATAATAATAATAATATATATGATTTTGATGCTTTTTCAAGCCTCCTGAAAGTATTTCTTTCAACAGAAGAAATTTTCTTTAAAATTATTCTTGAATAAAGTAAAACAATTGATTTAAGTATAGTACCAAGCTTTCGTCCCGAAACCTTCGGACATTTTCAATGAATAAATTTTATTTTAATATATTTTATTTATTTGAAAGAATAAAAGTCGTATAATGTGACACCAAAAATTATTATTATTATTATTATTATTATTATTAGAGAAGTTAACTTACATTGGCTTTTTGTCATTTAAAGATGTTCAAAAAATTGGACATTTCGTTATATTTTATGTTCATCATTGGTTTATGTTTGCTTAAGAGCAACGATTCCCCTAGGCGCAATTCATAAAAATCATTTTTTCTTGTTATGATGGAGAAGCCCTCTTTTATGCTGTTATCAGGATTTTTGTGGTGTTCTTCTTTAAAATGTTGAAATATTTTGCTCGGGTTATACTTATGTTGCGACATTCTCATGTTGAGGGTATTCGTTGTGTATTCGATATAAGAGGCGTTACATCCACTTTCAGAACATTGAAATCGGTACACAACGTTACTACTCTCACCATCCGAAAGCGCTTCACGAGTAGAGAAGCACGAGCTCAGTTTCAATGGCTTATAGTAAGATCTTAATATAAGCTTCTTCCCGTCTTTTGCTTTAATATGTTCTTTCAAAATTAATTTTAATTTGTTCTCTTCCTCTTTTTCTGACTGATATTTTCAGTTTTATAATATACTACGAGCTTATCGTTTTCATTCATTGTATTGGTAAATAAATTATTTAAAGTGTTCTTTATAGTTTTCTCTATAATATACTGGGGGAAGTTATTGTTTATTAGATTCTACGTTATTCTTTTAATTTCTATATCAAAAAGGGTCAAGTCAGACGATATTTTAAATGATCGGTGAACTAAAATTATTTATGGTAGCAATTTTGTAGTTTAGAGGAGTGAAAGAGTCGAAATTCAAGTATGTTCCTTTATCTGTAGATTTAACGTAGACACTTTTATCAATTTTTCCATCCTCTTTAATTTTAATATTAACATCTAAGAAATTAATGTAGTTATTTTTTGCTCTTTCAAAAGTAAATTTTAAACCACTGAGATCTTCTATTTTGGATTTAAACTCTTGAATATGTTCTGGATCGTTAAATATTACAAAGGTGTCGTCTACGTATCGAATGTAAAAGAAAGGATTGAATGGGGCGTTTTCATTAAAAATTTTGTTTTCTACAGATGACATGTAGAAATCTGCGAAAGTTGGTCCTAAAGGTGATCCCATAGATACGCCATTTTTTTGAATATATGTTTTACCATTGAAGCTGAATGGTGTTTTCGTGGTACATATATAAAGTAACCTTCTCAGAATGTCATATATATATTGATTTTACCAAAATTGTTAAATATTAAAAATAAAATTTATTCCTTGAAAATGTCCGAAGTGTACGGACGAAAGCTTGATACTATACTTAAATCAATTGTTTTATTTTATTCAAGAATAATTTTAAAGAAAATTTCTTCTGTTGAAAGAAATACTTTCAGGAGGCTTGAAAAAGCATCAAAATCATACATTAAAATAAATGCTGATATTGAGTTTTTAGTAAAAAAATAATAATAATAATAATAATAATAATAATAATTACAATAATGATACTACTACTACTACTACTACTACTACTACTACTACTACTACTACTACTAATAATAATAATAATAATAATAATAATAATAATAATAATAATAATAATAATAATAATAATAATAATAATAATAATAATAATAATAATAATAATATTCATAATAATAATAATAATAATAAAAAAATAATAAAAATAATAATAATAATAATAATAATAATAATAATAATAATAATAATAATAATAATAATAATAATAATAATAATAATAATAATAATAATAATAATAATAATAATAATAATAATAAAAATAAAAGCAATTAAAACAAAATTAACAATAATAAATATCGACAAGCAAAATTAACGACAAAAATCAATGAGACAATATTAATTTTAAATTTTCTCTCTAATGACATACTGTTATTTTTGTTATTAATATTATTATATAGATTATTATTTAGTTTTACAATTAAATAATTATTTATTTGCTATCGCACTTACTATTTAAGTAATTTATATTTATTTATATTTACAGTTTAGTTGCTTTGTATATATATATATATATATATATATATATATATATATAATATATATATATATATATATATATATATATATATATATATATATATATATATATATATATATATATATATATATATATATATATATGTTGATCTTTATTTCTTTGCTAATATATATATATATATATATATATATATATATAGATTACCGGTGTTCTTCTGTAGTCTTATGAACACATAAAAGTGAAATATTCATTTTTTATTTCATTATACTTTCATGTGTTTTAAACATGATCTTGAGTTCATTTATTAGTTATTTATGTTAAATAATTAGTTTTTTCTATTATTATCGACATAACAGTTTTTACTAATTATTTTAATATTTTAGAGAAACATATTTTATTAATAATAGTTTTAAAAATAGCTATGTTACTTTTAGGCTTAGTATTATTTGTTAATTTTCAATATCATAAATTACTTATAAATATTAAAATTGATTTAGTTACCTTTTAGGTTTTAAATAGTATAAATTATTTTGATGTATTACTTCTATTTATTTTAAATAAGCTGTGTAAATAATATTTAGTTTGTAATTTTTATATTATTAAGGACACGACTTTTGAAACTTCTTTCTGGGATATCACAGGTACGAAAGTTGTTAATAAATAGATTTTTCTAAAACATTGATCTTTAAAAAACTACTGGATTTTATAGTAGTTATGTACTCCATATACAGTATGCTCACATAATTCTCGAATTGGAGGAGCCTAGGTCTTTTTAGGCTTTTGATCTTATCAGCTGTTTTCTTCTTACTGTCTCTCTCTCCAGACCCTTTTAGAATGTATATCTAATTAATAGATCAGTCAGGTCACTCTAGGTAGCTCTACTAACACAATAGCTATTATAATGGGTAGTTGTCTTCTGAAGACTGCAGTCGCATTCAACTTTCTTTGAAGAGAACTTGGGCAACAACATTTTCGGACCTTAGGTATTTCGCGGCTACTTTTCCCTTTTTCTACGAATTAAACATATTCGGATGAGTTTTTTTTTTAAGAACTAAATGTAAAAATTATGAAGCTTTTAAAATGTTATAATTTGCTCTTTACATATATATAATAATAATAAATTGATATTTGTTATTTTTATATACATTTTTTGAAAATAAAAATACTCCCAAAAATTATACTAATAATAATTAAATAAACGAAGAATAAAAATAAAAGAAATTAGAAAAAAAATCAAATTCATATTAAAGTTAAATAATAATAATAATAATAATAATAATAATAATAATAATAATAATAATAATAATAATAATAATAATAATAATAATAATAATAATAATAATAATAATAATAATAAATTAATATATAATAATAATAATAATAATAATAATAATAATAATAATAATAATAATAATAATAATAATAATAATAATAATAATAATAATAATAATAATAATAATAATAATAATAATAATAATAATAATAATAATAATAATAAAAATAATAATAATAATAATAATAATAATAATAATAATAATAATAATATAATAATAATAATAATAATAATAATAATAATAATAATAATAATAAAAATAATAAATAAATAAATAAATAAAAGCTTACAAAAAATTGCAACGAAAAAAAAAACATTATTAAAACTAATAAAAAGAACTTTAAAACTCTTTTTCAAAAATTAAGGGGACTCTGTACTTCTGAGACTCGAACTCTGTACCTTTAAATCAAGAATACAATACTCATAACCATTACGCTATGCAAACCCACGGTATCTGCCATATATATATATATATATATACACGTATTTATGTCTAGTATATATATATATATATATATATATATATATAACTCCCTTAAATATATATATATATTATATAGATATATATATATATATATATATATATATATATATATATATATATAGGACCTTAAGTAAACTGTGGTTCTCAAAATAATTTAGTATTGGAAAGGTTGGTAATAATCCTGTGAATTGGATTTTAACATTCTGTATTTATGAAACCTAAAAAAAGAGAAACTTTATTTTAATTTTCAACTATAATATAAATAATATTAATAAAATCTAAAAAGAATTGTTTTTTTTTTGTTTTTGTGCTCCACCATAGGCTTTTGAAAATGAGAAAGCCTAAGCAATATTAGAGACGTCATGATAATAATAAATCGTCAAAAAAATGGAAAATTATTTTTAAAAATTTAACTGCTATAAATTGAGCTTTGTTTTATTTCGACGTAAATATTTATTATTTTTTTAAACAATAAGTGTTTTATATATATATATATATATATATATATATATATATATATATATATATATATATATATATATATATATATATATATATATATATATATAACCAAGCATAATATATAACCTTAGCCTTAGTAACATATATGCTGCTAACTCAACTAACTATTCCATAATAATAACAACCAATATATATATATATATATATATATATATATATATATATATATATATATATATATATATATATATATATATATATATATATATATATATTTTTTTTATTTATTCTTTCTTAATATATATATAAAGAGATATATATATATATATATATTATATATATATATATATATATATATATATATATAGATGGTCAGATTTTTTTAATGCTCACAGTATGTAACTAGAGAACGGCAGGTCCTACAGTAAAACAAATTATATATTTGGAATCAGCCGAAAATTCTAAGGATGGGATTTAACTTTTTTTTTTTTTTTTTTTCTTTGGAAGTAAAAATTTTTTTTTTTAACTAAAGAGAATACCCAGGGTAAAAAGCAAAGATGGCAGGAGTCGGGGTCTCTCGGCCTTTTTGTTGATGATGGGGGACTAATCCCCCCCTCCGGGATGGTCTCCGGAACCCCCGCTCTTTGGTCTTTGGGTGTCGCGGGGGTTCCTCCGACCATCCCCTCCGGGGTATGAAACATCCCCCCCCTCTGTCCCCCGTCGGCTCGAGCCCCCTAAAAAAACTTAAAATTTTCCAAAAAAATTTTTACACGGCAATTTAGGGGCTCGAGCCGACGGGGGGACAGAGGGGGGGGCGTTTTCCATACCCCGTAGGGGAGAACCACACCCAAAGACCAAAGAGCGAGGGTTCCGGAGACCATCCCCGGAGAGAGGGAGGGATTGACCACTACCACCAGCTCTGTCCACCGGGAGCCGAGACTGATTCCTACACCATCTTTGCCGGTTTACCTAGGGTATTCCTGCAGTTAAAAAGAAAAAAATTTGACTTGCAAAAAATTCGACAATGTTTTACTCTAATTAGAAAGAAAGAAAAATATAATACTCTATTTTTGCACCTTCTAGGGATACTTACTTAGTTCTTTCTATTTACATACTATTGAGCATTAAATCGATATCTATACTTATATATATATATATATATTATATATATATATATATACACATATATATATATATATATATATATATATATATATATATATACTATATTTGCTACTGCCCTATATATATATATATATATATATATATATATATATATATATATATATATATATATATACAACACTAATTGTGGAGACAAATAATAAATATTTAAGTAGAAATAAACTAAAAAATTAAATAAAATGAATTTGAAAATTAATCAATTGAAGCTGAAAAATATCAAGTAAAGTTCTTTTATAGCAAAGGTAAGACACAATTTTTTTCTTTACCTAAAAATAAAATTATTACCAACCTTTCAATACTAAATTATTTTGAGAACCACAGTTTACTTAAGGGTCTATATATATACTATATATATATATATATATGCGCATAATATATATACTATATGCTATATATAACCTTATATATATATATATATATATATATATAACTACTGTAACTTTTTAAATATACCTTTGAATAAAATGTGAGAAACTCTCTCAAGATATCCCTCATAGCTGGAAACATCTGCGCCAAATTCTGAGAACGAAACTTACGGTAAAACAAATTATATATTTGGAATTAGCGGAAAATTTTAAGGAGGGTTTTTAATTTTTTTTCTATATTTTGCATTTATTCGTCGGAAATATTTGAAAAAAAAATTCCCCATTTAGGGGGCTCAAGCCGTCGGGGGGACAGAGAGGGGACAGATCTCCCGTCAGTCCCACCCGGGAGGACTAGGGAGAGTAAAATTATTCTTTTTTTTAACTAAAGGAATTCTGAAGCAAGGTGTCAGGAGTGGGGACTCTCGGCCTCTTGATGGACGACGGGGGAGACTCCATCCCCCTTCTGTCCCCCGTCGGCTCGAGCCCCTTAAATAGGGGAAAACTTTTTTAAATATAATGCCGACGAATAAATCTGTAAAAAAAGAAAGAAAAAGAAATTGAAAACCTCCTCCCTTAAAAATTTTCCGCGGATTCCAAATATATAATTTTTTTTTACTGTAGGTGCTGCCGTTCTGGTTTTACTGTGTGTTAGTTTTACACACTCTGATATATATATATATATATATATATATATATATATATATATATATATATATATATATATTCTTATATATATTATATATATATATATATCTTATATATATATATATATATATATATGTGAAATTGTGCGTGTGTGTAATGTGTACATTACAAATATATTAAAGTGTTCCTGAAGAACCGTCTTTCTAAACAGGTTTCCTAATTACTGGAAACTAATTAAGTCTCGACTCTAATTTTCTTCTCATTTTTGGTACAAATAAAGGAGGTACTTATTGATTTTACATATATTAATTATACGCAGAATTTGTAATTTATCCCTTATCATTATATATATATATATATATATATATATATATATATATATATATATATATATATATATATATATATATATATATATATATATATATATATATGTCTGCTTCTCTTTTAAATACGATATTGATATATATATCTATTTATATTATCTTCTCCCCTCCTGCTAGTAGTCGCACTTGTCGGGGGTTTACTTAACACCTTTTGCCTCGTACTCATAGTAAGAATCAGTTTTAATGTATTTGCATGTATTATTTGTTTTGCTTTTTGAGAGATGTTCCGAATATTTTGTAGTGGGTACAGTGAGGTCAGTGCCCCATTGAATTTATCACATAAATGATTGAATTTTAGTGTCGCATCGTTCTCTGCAACGGAGAATATTCAAAGATATTTAATGTGCTTTTTCTATTTTAATGTTCCGTTTAAAAATGTTAACATTTATCTCCTCTTATTCCCAGCCTATCAATATAATCCCCATTTTTCGCTACTGATCTTCAATCTTCATTCCTTATTTCTGTCAACATCTCATTCCACACTACAATTAATCTCTGCAAGGCTTCCTGCTTCTCTGTGATTAACGCTAGGTCGTCCGCGTAGAGAAAGATCTCACCAACGATCACTTCCTGCACCAGTCTCATAGTAGTCCATAAAACCTGTGAACAAAATCAGAGAGAGAGAGAGAGAGAGAGAGAGAGAGAGAGAGAGAGAGAGAGAGAGAGAGAGAGAGAGAGAGAGAGAACGCTACCCTTCTTTAGTCCTGTTGTAATCCAAAACCATTTACTCTTTCCTTTCTTTGTCTTCACTTTTCATAAACTGTTAACATACATGTTCTTTGTAGCTCTTATCAACCTACAATGCAAATCATATTCTCTCACCTCAAGATATTCCATAAGATTCAAAAAATGTTATATATATATATATATATATATATATATATATATATATATATATATATATATATATATATATATATATATATATATATATATATATATACTGTATATATATCTTTGCTTTGCAATTGCTATTATATATATATATAAAATATATGGCATTTACAATTAGTTGGTGAAAGCGGTTCGGTGTGATAACTCCTACAATATTTTCCCCTTTCCCTTAATTAATAGTATTAGATTTCAGGGAAGAGAAAGTTGTTAAATGTTTATATATAATAGACATTTCATATATATATATATATATATATATACATATATATATAGACGCCTAGATTCCTATATATACCTATATACTATATGCTATATATATATATATATATATATATATATATATATATATATATATTATAGATATAAACATACGTATATATATATATAGATATATATATATATATATATATATATATATATATATATATATATATATATATATATATATATATATATATATACATATATATGCTCTGTTATACTGCTGCTCAGAGGCGACTCCTACACTCGGACTGCTCGGGCTTAGCCCGAGTTATCATTATGGAAACGATCAATCTTCTTCAAATTTCATAAAGTTACGATAAAATTCTTTAATTCTTTTGCGGAAATTATTCATATTGAAGTAAATATTACATAATACATAAGAGAGATTATTTAAAATTTAAACAAAAGTGTAAGAATCATCGCTATTGATTAATGCTATTTTGCAAT
>JABUQX010140935.1:27500-28671 GCA_015478945.1 Trachelipus rathkii
ATTCATATAAAATTTACAATTTTTTTCTATAAATAAATAATTTATTTCATATATACAAATTAAATTTTCAACACTCCCCCCCCCCCAAAAAAAAAAAAAAAAAAAAAAAAAAAAAAAAAAACATAAAAATCAAATTATTTTTAATTTATATTTATATATATATGTCTTTATATGTACAGAAGGACATTAAAGGACAGAACTAGCAACTCGATCAAACTTGGAATACAATTTTATATGAGTATAATCTCCAAGTTGTTATATAATTCAAAAAGGACAAAGTGGCAATATGCTAAAAATTATTATAGGAATTGGCAACCTTTTTGTTGCCATGTTTGTCTCATTTTTAAAAACTAATAAGGTTTGTCTTTTTTTCTGGGCTGTAAAATAGCAGCCCACAATTTATATTATTGGATATATTGAAATAAAAATATCGTACACACAACTTGCTGTTGCAAAAAGCATTCTTTTCTTATTTTCTTGATTAATTACTACGTTTTATGTATTAAATTGTTAAAAAAAAATTTCTTTTCACTTTTTTTTTACAAAAATTTTATATTTCCGTCAACATTTAATTTGGAGGGGCTCCAGCCCCAGAGCCCATAAAGACGAGCCGCCACTGTATATATATATATATATATATATATATATATATATATATATATATATATATATATATATATATATATATATATATATATATATATATATATATATTTATGTATATCTTTCTTTATCTTTTCTGCTATATCTCTCTCTATATTTATATATATATATAGCTTTCACAAAGTTCAATCCATTATCTGATCGGATTAATTTCACATTGCCTCTACGACTGATAAATCTTCTTAGAGCATTGATAAAAGCATCAGTATCTAATGAATATAACATTTCTAAATGTATTGCTCTACTACTTAAACATGAGAATATTATATGTATGTATTATGTATGTATTTCTGTAATAGTATGTATGTATGTATGTATGTATGTATGTATGTATGTATGTATGTATGTATGTATGTATGTATGTATGTATGTATGTATTATTATTATTATTATTATTATTATTATTATTATTATTATTATTATTATTATTATTATTATTATTATTATTATTATTATTATCATTATTATTATTCTTATTATTAGTAGTAGTAGTAGTAGTAGTAGTAGT